>SZWC01008890.1:790-14014 GCA_023375785.1 Penium margaritaceum | reverse complement strand
GGGGGGGTGTTTTGAACCGATGTGCCTCGGAGAGACAGGCGCATTGGTTCAACCGTTTGCATTCCGAAGTTCAAATTTCGATATTTTGGCTAGTTCACAAGATTGATTTCAAGTTGTTAGATTAAGTAAAAAAGAAGCGGAGCAACAGTTTTGCTTTCATCGATGAAACACGATGCAAATGCGAGCCGTGCTCCACATTTCATCGATTTCATCGATGCAAAGACCCGTTGGAGGGTCCCGCGCAGGACATCAATGATTTATGAAAGATCCATCGATGTCCATGCGGTCACTTTTTCAGTAGCGCTTGCCAAGGATCTGGCGCGCGTTTCGCTCGCTCGTCAACAGCCACATCAGCTCGACCCTTTGCAAACTGCCAAGTACCAGGCGCAAAACCCTGAAAATCTCACGATTTTGGTGACTCCCAAACTCGGGCCATGTTCCCACTTACCCATTCCCAGCCGCGGCCCCTATTTGTGCATTCCCAGGCACGCCCGTTTCAAGCTGCGACCATGGACTTCAAAGTACAGACAATCCGAATAATCTGGCGATGCCAAGCTCACATCGACCTCACGCCGACATGCCATCCTCACTTCGGCTCGTAATTTGTAACTGCAACCCAGTCCACGGTGGCATCACGAGCTGTCCAGCTGTGGACATGAATCGTGAATGTTTATTAATTTTCATCAAAACAACGAGGACTCAAAGATGTCGACAAAGAAACCCATGAAGAGACTTTTAAAATGAGGTTTGATCGATTCTGACACTTTTCCTCACTTTCCAAAACAGCAACGATTGCCACTCTCACTCTCCAAAGATGTTCTATCGCAGGCAATGAGGAACGAACTTCGGAGGATCTGTTTGAAGGTTAAGAAAACTACATGATGCCGCAGCAGTCTGTTGATTGCGTTGGATTGACCACATGACGAGGGAGCAAAACTCTGTCTTGTGCTAGCATCCAATCCGCGAGCCCTAACTCTACCTTCACTTCCTTTTGGGGATTGTTTGGCACAAGGGCTTCTGTGTGACGTTATGCAAACGTCACACATCCATCACACCTAGAAAACGGCAACGATAATCTACACTTTGGCCTTGCAGTTTCCTTTCCTTGTGAATGGTGAGTTTGCAGTGAAATCACTTAAAGGGCTCAAAGCAAGATGATTGAAACCAATGTAAAAAAAAATTCAAATGTTTGTTTCTTTGTTTTTTCTCTCACTTGTTCTGATGGCCAGAATCCAAGGCAGACCGAGGCTCGAAACCATCACATAGGGGCTTAGGCTGTAAACTAGCAAATAGTGGCGATTGGGTTGCTGAGGAAGTCACATCGCACCTTCCTCATGCTCGAACTGAGTTCGCAAAACTTTGACATTTGTAAAGAAACTGCGCAAAAGAAACTCAAAACTTGTTTACACCTCTGTTGCTTGCCCCTCGTCTACAAATCTCGAGCTTGTGGACGAGAAATGGTTTGGGTGCCATCTGTTTCGAGCAGACATAAGAACATTGAGTCAAGCTTGGCCGTCCAGTCATGAGGGACTTTGAAGATGTGAAATGGGTTGGCATGAAACCCTAAACTGGACAACGGAATCGAACTTTGTCAGTGATCGAGTAAGCTCCCTTTTATGAAAAGGAGTTTAACTTCTCCAGAAACCTTAAAATGCATGGAAACAAATCGCAAACCCACTCCCCGATCGATCACGAGTGCGTACTGAGTTTGCATCTAGTCTCATCAGCCCACTCGGGGCTCAGGGTGAAGAATTTTGCTTTGCGGTATGTTTCTAGCCTCAGCCCGTGGCTATTAGGTTGGTGGGGAAGTCACATCGTGCCTTCCTTAGGAGAGGAATTGGCTACACTTTGACATTTGTCTAGAAGCTAAGGGGTCGCTGGGTAAACTCTAGCACAATGCGCGATATGAATATTGGGAGAGAATGGGGGTTATAAAAGGAAAACAGGACAAAGTCACCGACCAAGAAATCTAAGTTTGCTGCCGGATAGATTTCAATCACAAAAGTAACAAACCACCCCCCAAATTGATACACAATGTTCATACATTACGACTCGGATGCCACTCTTAATGCAAATATTACATACATCACGTCCAAACCTGTTTTTGCTAATTCTTGCCATTC
Source organism: Penium margaritaceum (assembly GCA_023375785.1). NCBI lineage: Eukaryota > Viridiplantae > Streptophyta > Zygnematophyceae > Desmidiales > Peniaceae > Penium > Penium margaritaceum. Next base: position 11,891 of record SZWC01008890.1, on the reverse strand, counting down.
ACTAAAGAAAAGAATTGCCGTACGAAATGAATTTTCAAGAGTGTCCGCCACTATTTCCCTGAAAATTTGGACTAGAATGAATTTCGATCATTGCAAGCTTGGAAAGACGGTTGGCAGTCTCCGAAGACCGATGATATTCTGTCCATCAAAAGCGGATTTTCCCTTTGAGTGACCTTAAGCATTGGTTTCCTCGTTGGCAATGCAAGTCGCCAATGAAAGGTAGTATTCGCTTTTGGCGCAATCCTTGCATCTCTATCACCCATCTCACTGCGAATTTTTTGTACCTTGTAAGTGTAGCGTGGCAGTGCCTCGCCGACCGGTCGAAGGAGCCACGTGGCTCGAGCGGGGTCACCTGGGACTGTGGGCGGTTCGACAGGATGGCTTGAGGGTTGGAGACCCTCGAGCACCACAGTTTTGGCCTAGTCGGCCACGGATTCCGTCGAATCCATTATAGTAAGTATGTAGAGAGACGTACAAACATCGCGACCACCTTATCCTAAGGTTCCCCACGCAAACCAAGGTGGCGGCATTGGTTACGCCTTGATGTACTTTGCATATCATGATACTAATATCTCATGGCCTACCAAATCATCCCGAAGAAATTGTGCGGCATTTGAGATACTAATATACGTGATGTTGATACTCACCGATGCTACCATATTTTGAACGGTCCGTATAGCTCGTATGGTAAATTAGTTTTGCCAAACCTTGCTCCTCCTAAAGCAAAAGCATCATAGTTCGTTCCAAGTAGCATGTAGAACCCTCGCACTTGACACGAGGAAGGGTTTTCTCCAACAGTTCCACGTTTTTCTAATGAAGGGCTTAGAAACAAAACAACGGAAACAGTACACGATAATCACAAAAAAAAGGAAAATCAAGTAAACATGCGCAAGGAAAACAAACACTTCATAAGTTACCTGGGATGACAAANGGTAAATTAGTTTTGCCAAACCTTGCTCCTCCTAACGCAAAAGCATCATAGTTCGTTCCAAGTAGCATGTAGAACCCTCGCACTTGACACGAGGAAGGGTTTTCTCCAACAGTTCCACGTTTTTCTAATGAAGGGCTTAGAAACAAAACAACGGAAACAGTACACGATAATCACAAAAAAAAGGAAAATCAAGTAAACATGCGCAAGGAAAACAAACACTTCATAAGTTACCTGGGATGACAAATGGCAGCCAAAAGTTGGTAAGCCAATCAGCTTTGACTAGTCAAGAACAAGGTAGCGTTCTCGCTAAAATGTTCATTCATCACATGGTTTCACTTCATTCCACGCATCCAAATCGCTGTCTACACATTGTTTAGGTCGTGTACCCGATTTTCGCATCTCTCTCACGGAATGGGTCACACGATCAGTTTCTCGCAAGTGTCATGGGGGGTTTATGTGAAGATTTGGTGAGCAAAATCTGACGAGCTACAACGTAGATTGAGTCCATTGTGTGCATTGAAACTTAGCGGTCAATAATGACAATACCACGAGATATTAGCATCGTGAACTTTCCCATACTACAGTCAAGATAAAAGTTAGAACCTTGCCACTCCACAAAAGGGATGCGGCTGGTTCTCCCTTGGATCGTTAGTTGGTCGAGAAACAATTTTGTGTGACTGGGTCTTAAGGTTGGTTGAGTGGGTCTATGAAACTCACACGTGCTTGCACTAGTTTTTTTCTTCAGTCTCGCTTTCATTAGTTTATGCTAAATGTTTGATTGCACATAAGGAAACTAACAGCATGCCCTTACTGAAGCATCGCATGTTCCTTTGCAGTCAACGACCCTCACGATCAACATAGTCCTGTCCATCACATAGGCAGTGAAGCTGGGGCCTTGTCCATATTGACTTCTTTGCACTATAGTCATTGCATCCTTACAGATCCCACAACATCCTTGCTGTCCAACAACAAAACCGCCTGCTGAACGAATGGCCAAAAAAACTCAACAAATGACATTGAGCTCCCAATAATCGCTTTCCGATTGTTGTATTGGTTGTGCCAGTTACCATTGCACTCGAAAAAATGTATTGCTCTCCAGCGACACTCATCAATGATTCCCAAAGCCATCGCGCTTGGCGAGCATTGTTTCTGCCAAACAGCAAACTGTATGGTTTGAAGTCTGTGTACTAGGTCAAAAGCACATGATTGGTTCAAATAGGAAAATCAAAGCCAAAAAATGAAAACCTAACACACTAAGGATGGAAGGTGGGATGTACCTTCCAATTTTTCTTTAATCGTTTGGTAGGAATGCCCAACTAACGATTCAAGCAAAAACCATCCGCACCCCATATGGTGGGCATGTGAATGGCTTGCGGACCGGAAATGGTTTGGGAGCCATCCGTTGCGAGCGGGCGTTGGAGGGTTGAGTTGAGCTTGGCAGTCTTGTCAATAAGGACTTCACATGAACCCAGATTGTTGGCATGAATTGTGTTGGCAGGAAAGCCTTGACTGGGCGATGAAGGCAAAACCCATTGCCGATTGAGTAAGGTCCCTTTTCATCAATTGATGGTGTTGAATTTCACTGAAAACCTAAAAAACGATGGGAAAACATTACGGAACTGCTCCTGAATGTATCGTTGGCTGGTACTAAGTGCACATTTAGCCACATGGGGCTTGCAACAAAAAAAAAAAAAGATGCAAGTTCCCAGCCCACAACTCTTTGCTCATTCACATAATGACCAGGGGTCAACAAAAGGTAGTCCCTATCCACGCCACAAACATTTTAAGGTGCATGTTGTTGGAGTGAGGCAATAACTACGCTGGATTTTGGCTTCAGCACGCTGCAGTCGGTTTTGCTTTTGGAGGAGTTTACATGAAGTTACGCATTTTACCGTGATTCACTGGGAGTTTTCCTACGGGGGATTTTCCATTGTAAAGGCTAGAGTATTCCTGGTTTTTTAGTCCTCAAGGGCATGTTCAAGCCCTGGATTTCTGTAAATGGTTTGGCGTATCCAAGAAAGGTGGGACTACCTCGGCCAACTCATTGGAGTGATGTTCAGGGTTCGATAACTTGGCAGCTGCCTTGTACGAGGCAATCTTGGAGAGTACAAAGCCTATGAGGTTGGTGAGTATAGGCATCAACAAGGTCTCCTAGCTCACACACAACCTCGTGGAGGATTTACTACATCATCATCGTCTCTTCCAATCTTAGACGACATATTATTGCATCAATGTTTGGGACCGCCGGGACCGCCACCTTTAGTGGAGCAGCTGGACCATAAGGACCGCCACCAGACAGAGCAACACTATAAAAGGGAGCACCAGTTGTGGCTCCAGTAGCCAATTCCAGTCCCTCCAACTCCATTGTATCAGCATCAACTATTCTACATGTCTGCAAGCCACTTGGTCTCTGTACCAGACTCAAATCTCGGTGCTGCTGGAGTTTCCTTGAGGTTCCCTCTGACGACCCACTGACTCTGGCGGAAGTGTGCCAGCGTGGAGAGGAGGTTGCCTGACATTCTGAAGGCTTGTTAACCTGGAAGACAGTCGACATGCCAAGACTCTTGCTACAAGGTTGGAAACCTAGCAAGACGTTGCGCCTAGTTGAGGCCAGGCTCTGTCAGGGTCCTGTTGCTGAGTTGTTCACAGGGTGTTGCTGAGCTTGTACACAGTATTGCTGTACTTCATATTCTTGTAATACAATTAGAGCTTCCGCATTCAAGTCTCAGCATTTGTACAAGCATTTCTTGGCACTTCAAAGGTTTTGGCACGACAGCAAGGCCAACCAAGCCTTTGCTATGGTCGTGCAAAATTCCAGCACATGTCAAGGGAATCTTCTTTGAAATGACTACTTCATTCCAGATGAGAGTGTCAAAGGTAGTGTTCAAATGGTGTAAACCACTTCATTTTGCTGATGAACAAAACTCTTGTCCATATTGAGTCACTCATTTGCCAAACGTTTCATGATGATGTCATTCTCTTCTCAAAGGCTCATGAGCGTTGATGTACACTTCAAATTCACCCGAGGCACAACCTCACTGACGATCCCTTATGACCATCACTCTCACACTCGGAGTGTGTAGCACTTTAGTAGTCAATGAATACGCATGTGATGTGATTTCCCAATGAATGTGTTTTTATGCAAAGCATGTTAAAATATGATGATTTCACAATCCGAATGATCTAAGGAACAGGATGCGACAACAAGGGAAATCTATCCATTGTTTTTTAGACCCAACGACGCAAAGTGGTGAGAAAACATCGTGGCGGATCCAACTCTCTACTTTGATACTATCTGTTCCTACGATGTCCATGACGCATTACGAGTTTCAACCCCGATTGTATGGAATCAATATTGAGACCCGTCATCGCTATCCTCATCAACCACAAACCCCGATCTAATGGCAGAGGATGTGAATAGCTAATTGTTCGATAACCATACATGGTTTATCAGAGTGTGTAATCCTTTCCAAAAACTTTGGCTCATTGCAACAACTTTTGCAAACCAGACCTGAGATTTGAGGAAACCATGAAGGACAAATTCTGATATTTAGACACGAAATGCAAACATATCCAGAAGTAAAAGTAACATTTTGCCAATTATTTGTCTTGTTGAAAAAAAACTATTGTAGTTGATCTCTTAAATACTTCATTTGTGGCTATTCGACTTGGTGAACATCAACAAGATTTTGTGATTTTGTTGTTTCTTTGTCACCACGGTCATGGAAAAGTGGTAGACAGGCATTCAACACCATGGTGCTTTGAATTTTGCCTTTCTACTGGAGTGGCAACGGCATCAAGGACTGGCAATGTAGAGTGGCGAAGGAATCAAGGACTGGCAATGTAGCGTGGTCGTGACTCAAAAGTCAAAGGAGTAAAAGAGGGCATTGTGGATAAGTTGAGTACTTTTTCCGCATACCCACTGTCGTCGCAACTAATATACACCAGACCAAATTTTTGCAGAAAATGAATAGGGGGCCCACTTTGAAAGAAAAATGACTATAACGTCCATGAAATGCAGGAAATAACTATCAGGGCCACTGTTAAAAAATCATACTCCGGATGTTCACCGTGCAAAAAATTGTTCGGGCACCAATGTAATTCTCCGCATACCCACTTCCCACACGGGCCAACGTATCACGAAAGCATTGAAACAGGACCCCAGTCTACCCTCGCGCTGCAAGGACAACAAGGCAGTTGCAATTGCCAGAAGACCACAAATTTACAAGATTCCACTCTGACTTGGCATTGAGAGCTACCATTGGAGGGCTGCGTACGTGTCTATCCTCAGTGTCCAATTATGGACCGCCGTTCATTTTCCTCTTGCAATTGTCTTCCACCTCGTGCAAAGTTTATGTGCAAGCACAGTTGACGACCTAAACCGCGAAAAAAATAGTTTAACCCTTTTGCCGTCAGTTGAACAAGTGAGTGAAGTGAAACCTACGGTCTGCACGCGTTTACGCACAACCCATGAAGAACGGGTGCGAGGACGGGCCCGGTCCATTCGGCCAGTGCACATCAATTGCCGCGCCTGGGGTGCAACGCCTCATGTAGAGTGTATTGAAAACAATCTCAAACCATTTGCTTTCATGTGATGAATCTGTGAAACATAATGGTGTGCACTGCCATCGTTTTCACATTCGGGCCCCGTGCAACACATAAACAGTGGACGTCGACAACTTATAAGGTGTGGTACACCGTATCCATCACATAAAAATGGCCACCAACGATGATAGGAGTGGAGTTCCGAATGGGCCGCACCAATGGGATGAAGCCAGTGCGTGGGGTGGAGAGGAAGAATTGCGGAGGGCAACCATGATGCATTCGCGGGCAGCCGCAACTACATGGGCCACAATCAAGGCTGAGTTTGACCATTGGGTAAGGCATAACGAGATGCCATCATGGATATCCACAACACCCTCACCGGAGACCATGTTCTGGATCCTAGGCAGGCATATCCCCACTCCGCGTCCGCCTAACACTCCTTATCCGTGGCAGCCCTGGCTGCACACAGAGCCATCCACTCTTTAGTGTGACAGATAGCGGGCATGCGTAATATTTTTCCACCAATGTACTGCACATGTGTCCACTGCATTCCTAGAATGCCAGCCCTTACAATGGCAAAGACATGGCATACTTCATACTTATCTAAATTTAATTCATTTTCTATCCACTGAAATCCTATCTAGCCCTAAGTGTGGTACATAGTGGACATCTGGTATTCTACAGATTTCTCATGTTTGTCTATTTTGTACTACTTTTCCATTTGCGTGTTCCTTTACACTGACCATCACAATCTTACTTCCTACAGTTACAACTTCTATAGTAGTATGAACACACATTTACTTCATCATGTGCTGTGTGCGTCTTATGTGGCATGCATCTTCCCGACATTGGCATCCATTTACACTCATGTATGCAGAGTGCATGAACTGGATAACTGTAATTACATGAAACTGTATTGTAATTTGTAATGGCAGCTAGTGGGTTAAACAGAAGTCACAATAATGAACTATTGATTCAAAAGGTCCGTTCTCTTGTAATTGCTGAAATTGAGGAGGAAGTAGAAGACCAAGTAGAGAAGTACATGACATTGATAGTAACTTTGTAATCATGGTGCCCAGTAAAACAGAGGTGCTAAGTCACATGTACTAATCCACAATTGAATGTACACGGGTAAGCCGTGCACAAATCATATGACCTCACAAGCACGTCACTCAGCCCCTTCACTTAACTCTTGGCATGCATCCTGAAAGTCTTCCCCAAAGGGTGACGCACACATGCCTGTGCATCGGTTGGCCACTTGATATCTGGCCTCCTCCACCTCTGTCTTCTCTATGTTGAGATTGGCCATCTTCCAACAGATGACACCTGCATCGGTCACCGCACATCCCATGTCATCGGCCAGAAGTGATCTCACCCTGTGCCGGTGCAATTTCAGCTTTGGTTGCCGCTTGACCACCGTCTTCAGCAGGACATGGATCTTCCTCACCTGCACAAGAAACCAAAAGAAAAAAAAGCAAAGTTGAGGACGTAGAAGTCTACACGCATGCACCAATGGCCATCAAGGCATTTCATGGATGACACAATCACCTGATATCATACAGAACGGCTTCTGCGCGGTCACTTGAGTCGCGGTGGTTCCTCTTCCCCGGACGAGTCCAAGGGGGTGGAGCTGTTGTTTGACTCCCACTCCCCAGTCTCACTTGTCATGTAGTCTGAGGCACTTTCGTCCTCTGACCTGTCAGTGGAGGACAGATTGTTGTCTGTTTTGTTGCTCGCTGCCCCTGCCGGACTCCCAGGGTTGTCAACGTGGGAGGAGACTGCGGGGTCTGCTGCTTCACCCGCTGCATCACTGCAACCTGCATCGTCTCTTGTTGTGGCTACTGCCTCACTTGATACATCACTGCCAGCGGCATCACCACCTGCTGCGGGTGTTCCTGCTGCTGCCTCACCCGTTGCATCACTTCCAGAGGCATCACCACCTGCTGCTGGTGCTGGTGCTACATCGCCTGCTGTAGCACTTCCAGCTGCGGCATGACGTGCTGATTGTCCAGGTTGTCTGGGGCCTCGTCTACTGTCACCCCGGACCCCACTTCCTGAAGCAAGATGTCTGGCCCGAGCTGCTGCAACGATAGCTGGGGACAAGGCAGGTGGGTTTGTGCAATTTTATGGCTCATGTCCAGCCAGGCCGCAATGGCTGAAGATGCGGTCCCTCTTGCGACGCTCACACCGTTCCTTCCACTTGGACTTCGGCCTCTCGGCTCTGCACTTCTTGCTTGGCAGGCCCCACTCCTTCTCTGCGTACTGCACATTGCAGAGATTGACTCCGGGCATGAGGTAACGGTAGGTTCTCTTCCAGGCCATTTTTGTGAGGTGAATGTCATTGTTCATTTAGGGGTTCACTCCAGCATCAAGGAGAAGACTCACCATGTTTTGACAGGGGAACCCGTACTCGGCCCACTGCCCCCAGTTGCACTTCTTGGTGTTGCAATCCATCTCTCGCCCGGACAGACTCTTGGGACCAGATACAGTGCCAGACTGCTGCCCAGCTGGGATGATGTCATACTCCCTCGCCTTCTGCATGTTGTTCTTCACGTTACTGTCTGCGAAGGGGGCAAGCATGGTTTTGCAGTCACGAGTCAGCTTCTGCCGGTCTGCAAACAGTTTATGCACCCATACGTAAAGCTGGGCAAAGTTGTGAAAGGGGTAGCGGTATCGTAGGTCCATGATCCGGGCGTTCAAGGACTCCGCTGCGTTGCTTGTTGTGTGCCCGCCGTGAGCGACTGGGATGAAGACCCAAATCCACCTGTCCAATGGAATGCCACGTTCATTACCACCACCAAAGATGTATTCCAGACCCTGCGTGGATGCCCTTGCAAGTTCATCATGTGTGCGCTTGAACTCCCTGATGTTGAAGGCATGAGCGAGCGTCCAAAAGAGGTCAGCGGCCACACCACCCGCTTTGGCCTTGACGTTGTCGTGGATGTGCTGCGCATAGTACGTGTGGGTAGCACCAGGAATTCTCTTGCCACAGCAGCAATGAGCCCGGTATCTCGATCGGAGATGATGGCTGTTCCTCGGTCTCGTGCTGTTGGATACGCCAGCGATAACTTCTGGATGAACCACGTCCAATTGTCCTTGTCTTCTTGTGCACAGAGCACCCACGCCATGGGTATGGAATGGCTGTTGGCATGCCAAAACTCAGCAATGAGAACCTGCTTGAACCCGTTTTTAAAGAACGTGGCATGCATGGTGATGAGGCGTCGCACATGGTTCCACCCCCCCCGACAAGCGCCAGGTGCCACGAAGGCCCATCAAAACAGCTTTTTCTTGTCCTGATCAGCACAGTCAAACGTCCGGGGGTCCACTCTCTTCAATTGCACGGCATACAATGCATGTTCACAGTCATTATGACAAGGATCTTTCACAAATGAAAAAAAACAGTTGAAAGCAGGATGTGTTCCACAAACTACTAAGCTCTGCGATGTAGGCTGGGAAGAGGGACCACGATAGTGTCTTCTCCCCCATTAGCTTCTCCTAGGCTGCCTTTTTTGCGTGGTGCACCACCAGGTAGTGCACTTTCTCCACTGTGCGAGCCTCAACTATGTTCTACAACACCTTCTGTTGGTTCGACAGCTTCTTCTCCATCGCCTGCTCGATGTGGCGTAGCACCCATGATGCCCGGCGCGCCTGGTCTCTCTTCTTGGTGGTGGGGGTGCACTTGTGTCCATCCATGAACTCCATCACGGCAACGTTGTCGTGCTTGTGCTGATAGCGTTTCTTGAGGAGCCATGGGTAGCCCGCAGTATTCCACAGTCCGCAGCGGACTTCCAGGCAAGTTGGCTCACTTCAGACCCAGGAGACCGGCATGTTTTGGTCAACAACGTAGTCTTGGACAGCTTCGCGACATGCATCCATGTTCTGAAAGGCTTGACCACCCGGGAATCCATGCATCTTGCTATGCGCTTACGTGAACGAGCAAGAGCGGCCCCAGTCTTCTCCTCCGGGAGGGCGGCGTTTCTTCTTTGGACGACCTTGCAAACAAGACATGTAGGGAAATAACTTTAACCACATGTAGGGAGAATGTACACAAGAATAACTCGTGTGACATGGCACACGGGTAGCGTACTTCGACATTGTAGGAGGTCCAACCCCGTCGGATGCGACGCCATTTCTGCAGACAAAGTGGGTTCAGCCCACCCGCACAGTAACCACAAAAGGGACGGACACGTTGACTTCCTCCAAGTCGCATGGTACTATCTTCAACTTGGTCTGGAGAGCGTGGACTCATACACTCTACATTGACGTGACTGTTGTATTGATGCTCCTCCCAATCGGTCCAAAGGAAGGAGGACTCAGGGTGGAAGCGGGAGACGAGGATGTCTGGTGGATTATTGTCCTTGTCGTCGGGGTAGTCGCCACCGGTGGCGTAAAATGTGGTGTCCATGTTGGCCAAAAGTGGGTATAACAAGGCATGGTATGCGTTGTACTATGCATTTTACTAACCATCTTCACTTGGCAAACCCACCCGTTGCTAGAGTGAGGAGAGCCATCTCGGAGACAAAATCTCGTTGCTTTGAAGCGATGATATTACAAGGACATGTCCAGTAGACGTCCACAATGGCTAACGGTCACGACCCCTGCGGACGACGAGAGAGAATGCCCACATCTCATGGCAGTTGACTGAATTACCATGACGACAACCATCAGAAAACATGCATGTAGTGTGATCACGTACGTAGGGGAAAAAAAAACTGTTAATCCTATGATGCACCCGGGTCAGAAACACCAAGGGGAGGCATGCCAGCGTCGAGCGAACGACGTTGACAGAATGTGGTCTGACCTCGAAGTATCCACTAATTGGTGCCGTTGGCATATGGACTACAGATGGCAATGTCTACCTAGCAACACTTTGCATGATCGAGATTTGTTACCATTCGGGTGTTCACGAGGCTCCCGTTTGGCGTCGGTGCTGCATGTTTTCCACTGAGGCTATCTGACGTCTGGGTTTGCATGTGAATGATGTAATGTTTACGTCGTTCGTCCAAAGTTGAAACTCCCTCTTGAAAGGCCAGAAGAAAGTAGGGGAAAAGTCGTATCTTTTCAACATGTCTGTTCTTTCGGAACTTGTGCTTTGCTTCAAGTCACTCGGAAGGCACTTGAGATGGGTTTCATTTCTTGCGTTATGGAAATGGTGACTTAAATTGCTGAAAAATGAAAAACATTTGTCTGATACCCACTTTCATCGAACTGATTCGTCTGAAACTGGTGTACCTAGAATTATTATGCAATAGTGGGCACGGCATGCATCGTCTCAGGCACTTCGGGAAAAGTGGGTACAGGACGCATGTATTCTGTAAAATGAGTACCGTGTCCAAAATGTGCGAGAAATGGCCAGGAGAATATTCGGAGGCTCAAACAGTGGGTATAGCGGAATAAGTCCGGGATGAATTCAGCCAAGAAGGTTTTGAGGGCGATTCAATAGTTGTTGGGCATCCTTACTCAGGTGCATGATGCACCTCTTCTTTTGTCTTCACCCTTTGGTGGAAAAACCTCCACCTTTACTCTGCACCAAAAAAGTTGTATCCTTGAGGGTGCGAGTTTATCTCACGAGCGTCTTTTGATGCTGAGGTACCCCCCCCCCCCCCCCCCCCCCCCCCCCCCCCC
>SZWC01008889.1:67261-78677 GCA_023375785.1 Penium margaritaceum | reverse complement strand
GAGAGAGAGAGAGAGAGAGAGAGAGAGAGAGAGAGAGAGAGTTAGAGAGAGAGAGAGACAGGGATAGAGAGAGAGAGGAACTCACGGACGCACACCAACCGCACTCACAGCCTTCTTCAACGAGTCATGCTTCAATGCCTCGGTCAAGAAGTCAGCCCACTGCCGTGCCGTTTCAATCCACACAATGTTGATGCTGCCATCATGCAATAATGAACGTACATAGTGATACTTGACATTGATGAGCTTTGTGCGAGTGTGATGCATGCCGTCATTGTCAGCAATGGCCATGGCACTCTCATTGTCACAGTGCAACGTGATGGACGGGACTGATTGATGCAACTTGGATAGCAGGCGATGGAACCACACGGTCTCACATGTGCAAGAACTAAGGGCCACATACTCAACCTCAGCAATGCTGCGTGTAATGCAGCCTTGCTTGCTGCTGCGCTAAGACACAGCCGTACCGCCGAAAAGAAAGATCCAGCCAGTATGTTTCTTACCGTCAAGACTGCCGACCCAGTCACTATCGGTGTAGCCCACCGCAATAAAGGACGGTTGTCAGTGAGAGATGAGGCCTCATGGATTCGAGACGACATAATGCAGTACTCGGATCCCGGCCTCTAAATGGAGGTGACGCAGCTCCTGAAAGAACTGGACAAGAAGGTTGATGGTGAACGGAATGTCTTGACTCGTCGTCGATGCCAAGATAACCAGTGACCTGATGATACGTAGATACGTGGTCACATCTACTAGCTGCCCCACCATGACTAGATCAAAGCTCTTCAGCTTTGCCTGACCATCAAGCAAAATGGGTGAGGATGCTCTCGGCACAAGGGGCAGGTCCTCAACGAAGCGCTCGGACAAGGTCTGGATGTAGGCGGCCTGATGGACGTGTAGGAGACCCATGGAGCGATCATGCTCAAGCTCCATGCCTAGAAAGACTCGTGCTGACCCGAGGTCCTTCATCTGGTAGGTGGCATGCAACAGATACTTGACCCACTCGATGGCAACTGCATCTAGAGACGCGATGAGTAGGTCGTTGGCATAGAATAGGACAACGACAAATGTTTGGCTTCGCGAGCTGACAAACAGTGCTAGGTTGGCAGTGGTGCGAAGGAGGCCGCCGCTAAGAAGTGTATAACTGATCTCCTGATTCCAGCAGCGCGGTGACTGTTTCAAGCCATAGAGGGCCTTTCGTAGCTTCCAGACCTTGCCAGGGCCATCGTCAAAGCTTGGAGGCTGCACCATGTAGAGTTCCTTGCCTTCCAGTGAGCCATGGAGAAAGGCATTGCTCACATCCATTTGATGCAGCTCCAATCCGTGCTGGGAAACCAGGCTAAACAACGCCTGACTAGTAGAGAACCGACAACCTTGGACGAAGATCTGGTCATAGTCGACTCCAGGGACCTGAGAAAATCCCGCAGTTTTGGGATCCCACGAGCCATGCTTTTGTTGAGAGCCACGATGCGTCCTTTCTTGAGCACATGCCGTACAAGGAGTTTCACACACTACAGCAGGCTCCACCAGTACCCCTTGCTGAGCACTATCCCCAGTACGCGAGTGTTCTTGTATTTTTTCCCAGTCAAGCACAATGGTGTGGTGGACCAATGCAACGAGACCTTGGTACTGTCTTGCCTATGCCCAAGGATCTGCTTACTCCTACAGATTTTTCAAGCACAAGCTTAGGGACTCCATGCTCCCCGCCTGGTCTAGATCCCACGGAAAGACACACTGACACTGTGGTGACATCAACACCACATGCTGAGCTTGTGCGGAAACCACTGCGCACTCTACCTCAGGTTGAGTACAAACAGTTATTTTACACAGTCGGATTCATAAGCGGAGAAACCACACTGTCTGAACCACTGACGTTGATAGAGGCGAGAGAACGCGCCGATGCATCTGATTGGGAGAAGGCCATGACGGCAAAGCTGTACGCTCTTCTAGACCATGGCGTGTACCAGTTGGTGCCCTTGCCATCCGGAAGGAAAGCAATTGATGTCAAATGGGTGTTCAAACAAAAGCGCAACCTGGCTGGCCTGATTGAAAAATGCAAAGCTAGACTGGTTGTGAAGGGATTTCGAAAAAAACCAGGAAAGGACTTCAGTGACACCTACGCGCTTGTAGGATTGTATGGGATAGGCTGCGCGCTATTGGCAGCTACGACACGTGATGATTGAGACATCCACCAAATGGATGTGAAGAATGGCCTTCTAAATGGTCCTCTTGAAGAGAAACTATACGTCAAATAACCGGAAGGCTTTGATGATGGTACTAACAGGTTGTGGTTATTGCTGAAAGCACTCTATGGTCTCAAACAAGTCCCAGGGTGTTGGAACAAGGAAAGCCAGCGTGCAGTAGAACAAGAAGGGTTTACCGTAGTGACAGGATAATTCGGAAGTAAAATATTTTTTTTTTGGGACTGTCCCATTAATCTGTTGTGGATTCCTGGCCAGTGTCCATAAATTATTCCAACTTCTTCTCGGGCAACTATATGAGAACTGCTTGGTTTGCGACTCGCCTAGACGCGAGGTGACGGGTCGAGATCGCGACGATGGTAAGTGCCTGTTTCGGTTGCGAGTAAATTATAAATGTCAACTTCGGACTTTTATGTCTAGTTTCTGACTATTTTCAGGTCGCACATATGCGAGGACCTGCTATCGTCGGAAACCAGTCTTGCATGTACTGTTCAAGCGACCGAGTAGACAGCGACGCTAATCGACGGAGACCTTTTTGTTTTCTCAGCAGGCTCGACGAAGTTTCTCGTAATCTCCGGTTAAAAAAAACAGTGCCCATAAATGACGCCCGCGAGATACATCGAGCATGCATTGTGCGGGATCCGTGCACGACGTTGTCTTTTGCGATGGAACTTATTTTTTCCACAGGTGGTGACGTGTTTTGGAAACCCATCGACTTCGCTGAACAAAACTCCTCACATGATTTTGACGGCCATCAACATGTCCGTTCCGGCCCTCACATGGACATCCGATAAAAATGGGCTCCCAGAACAGGTCTCTCTGAACAATGAGGAAGCTCTATAGCATCTTATAGCTACGACTTCCAACAGGAGGCAGTCCGCGTCAAGCGGGGGGTTGAACAAGACACCTCCCACAAATTTATCCTTTCTTCTTTGAGAAATGGTGTCCTGGAAATTCGTTTAGGTACCGTCGTGTTCGACGCGACGGCGCGCCGGTGACATTGCGGTCGGTGTTCGCACGGCGTTTTCGCCGGCAGACAAAGTCCGGCAAAGTCGCCAAGCGAATGGAGACAACCACAATTGTGCGTCAGACAGGACCAGAACGGGACATTTCTAATTTACCCAGCCGTTTACTGACATACCCACCTACCAGTAGCCCAAAAATTGGCCAAATTTCCTCGAAATAACCATTTGGAAAATTCCTTCGTGAATTACCTTCCGAACTATACTGTCACTATGGTATACAGATAACTTTTTATCCCTTGATTTTTTTGCGATGGGAGGGCGGTGCCCCAATTGCTTTGCTTTTGTATGTGGATGGCTTGTTGATCCTGTCTCCTTCATCCACACCCATAGCACAAACCAAAGCAGTGCTCACCGCGCACCACCGCATGACAGATACGGGGGAGGCACCAAACTTTTTTGGTATGACCATTGTTAGGAACAGATCTGCACGAACACTCACTATGCATCAAGGACGGTTCATTGCACACCTCACCACGCGGTTCAAACACTTAGTGCAACATCTTCCGCCACAGCATTCACCCATGAGCCCTGATGTCTATTCTCACCTGCTGGACGTACGGACAACGGATTATGGACCAGCGTTTAATCCCACATTGTGCCGACAGATCACGGGCATCTTTTCATACTTGGCCACCACTACATGACCGGACATCTACTGTGCTGTAAATGTTCTAGCCCAATTCAGCCAACAACCATGCAACACATATCACAAGGCTTTACTCAAGATCCTACGCTATGTGTTGGACAGAGCTGAGCTTGGACTGGTGTTTGCCTCAACTTTGGATCTGATGCTTGATGGCTATTGTGACAGCGACTATGCTCGGGATCGTACATCTCGCAGCCGTGGTGGGTATGCATTTGGAATATGGGACACCGCTATGTCATGGCGTAGTGCAAAGCAGTCGAGTGTGGCACGCAACATTGTTGAAGCCGAGAATATGGCGTTGGGTGAGGCGACGTGTAAAGGTATTTGGCTTGCTCGCCTACTACAAGAGCTAAGGTTTGATGTGCCTGCTGTGCCATTGCATTGCAATCATTCTGTTGCATGTTGCGTTGCCGCCAATGATGGTGTGCTGCATCTGCGCACCAAGCATATCAACGCCGAATACCATCTTTTGAAAGAAGCTGCTGAAGTTGGTGTGATTCAAGTGTGTACCATCAGTGGAGAGGCACAGTTGGAAGATTTCCTCACCAAAATAGTTCCTTATCCATCTCTTTTGTTTCAACTGCATCATTTGGACTGAAAGCCTATCGCACTCCTGTCCAAGGAGGGATTTTAACTCCTATGTAAACATTTTACTTGTGGTCGTGAGTGCGCAGGACACGTTGGTCCCGGGAGTAGAGGTGACGAATCGTGAGCGTACGACATCTTTTCATACTCTCACAACACACAAGGATTCGTGCCATTGTGTGCTCGTCTCCACCCTGGCCACGTGGCCTGTTGACTTCCTCACTCACATGGTTGACCTCTTTAGAAGTATTGTGTTGAGACTCTTGAAATACCTAGATTAGTCCCTTCATCAGAGACTTGTTAGGACAGTACTAGTTTTTTTAGCGGTGTGTGTTTGTTAATGTGCCCTCAGGTCACCCGAGTTCAGAACCCCAACATTGAGGGGGTACGCGAGGGCCTTGTCCTCGCACTTTGTTGCTCGCCGACGAGCCTCGTTTTCCGGCCGCTAGGTGAAGATCGAGTAGCAATCCTCACCCGTAAGAGGAGGCCACCCTCTCTCTCCAAAACTTGTGTGTTTTTCATAGCCGTCCAACATTTCGGACCCTAGCAGTCACCATAGTGGACCATTTTTAGTGAAATAAAGTCCAAACTGATTCCAGGAAGGCTCTCAGTCTCATGAGACACGTAGGTGGCAGAAAAAATGCATGGCAGCCTTGCGTTGAAACTCCGTGAGGTTCCCCGCATCGCCACACCAACGATGGAGCAATTTCGCTGCCGCTGCAATGCGATCACCAGGCTCTGGCGTACAGCGTACGATGGCGTTGGTGAGAGAGGTATTGCTTTTGACCACGAGCTTTGGACGATTGATATGGAACCAATAACATGGATTGAGATGAAGTTGACTGACCCCGCATTATCTAAGCTGCAGGGTAAAAGTTTGCCATGGTTTGATTTAGCTACTCAACTGTGGATCCATGATAAAGCAATTAGCACTCAGGTTTCTAGTTCGGAGGAGGCACATACTGTCGGAGAACAAGACAAGGGAGTTTTGCCTACTGATGACGTCCGCGTCGTAAGTCGTAATGGCTTCGACTGTCATGCGGATAAGGTCGCTGCACTTGTCAATTCAGCCGCACATCTGGAACACATGATTTGTGACAACGACCTGAAAACCCCATTGACCATGGTTGTAGACAATGTCAGCAATGACACGTGCATGAGTGACGATGACAAGATTGAGTTGCTTGACGTGCTATAGAAGGACGAGAAGATGTTTACACTATATGTTTTTCAAAGCATGGGTTGCGTGCGTGTGTGCTTAACTTGTTGCTTGGGCGCACCCCAGGGCACGATGCTGAGCAAGATGATAAGGACGACATAGAGGAGGTTGAGGAGGATGGTGAAGACAAAGAGGGGGAGTGGAGGAATGGGAAAAGGAGTGGGCAGAGGACATGTAGGATGCTGGTACAAGTGCGCCTGCAAAGGATTTAGACCGTTGAGGACCTCTCTCTGTAATGCATGCTATTTCTTATTGATGGAGATTTTCTCCACTTCTAAATTCTGTTAATAACATTGTTTGTAAAGAGAAAAAGAATACCATTGCTCGTTGATTAAAATTACACACCGATTGTTATCAGGGTCCACATATGCAGCCCACATCTGATTTGTACTTTCTCGTCTATGACGCCTAATGTACAGATCTCCATGCTGTATATCAACAAGCCTCATGCGTGTTGATGCTACATCAATCACATCTATTGCTCTCTGTGTCCAACCTAGAAAAGTGGCATCCTGCCTCTCTTGGATCATATTGTGCATCACAGAACATGCTAGTACCAGTGTATTCTGAAATTCCATGTCGTAACTTGGCATGCTTTGCAAAATCCTAGAGCACGCTTTGATGACGCCAAATGCCCGTTTGATACATGATCATGCGGATCTATGGCAACAATTTAACAGCACTTCGCTCGAGGTAGGTCGTAGGTCTCCTGCACCAAATTCTTGAAGATGATACCTAAAAATCCTGAAAGGTGGCATTAAACCCTACCCATTTGAAAAAGCAGCATCTGCTAGCACAAACTTCCCAGGCGGTAAACAGAAGCCACACCAAAGTGCATCCATAAACAATCATGTTTCATGCACGGATCCCTCCCATTCGACTGAAACAAACATAAATCGTAAGTCGAGAATACATGTCGCAAGGACATTTCTGTCACTTTTTAATGCCCGTTGATGTATGCTGTCCATCGGTTGCGAGTGACCACTACTAGGACATGGGTACCATTGATGGCTCCAACACAGTCTTGGAAGAAAGGGAGTATTCTCGACAGTCATCAAATACAACGAATGGTACATCTTCTGTCCCGCATTGTCGAATGACAGTGGGTGCCAATTCCAGTAGTGCCAAAACCACCTCTTGAAGAGTACGGTGAATACTTTCTACATCGTGTTGAAATCGCTCCATCTACTTCCTCGTCAACATAGCATACCATACGCATTGTAGGAAAAATTTGAACTTCTCCTCTGCATGAAGTTGAGTGTTGCAGAGTGATGCACAGATGGTCAAGTCACTGAGGATGCCTTGCCACGTTGACACAGTTATCCACGCCATGTTGTACAAGCGCATAGATATCCACGGCATAGTTCACTTAACCAATCTTGACTGCAGAAGTCACCATCATGCATGCGACATCGACTTAGGCAAGAGAACATGCATAGTATGAGGGAGGAGATGAGATTGTAGAGTAGTTCCAACAAGCGGGCGTGTATCTCTCTCACGAGACAAACGAGAGCATGGCGTGCCAAAGCTCAATGGCATACAGAATCCATGGCAATGAATGAAAATCTATGTGACTAGTGAGTGCACAATTACGAGAGATTTATTATCGTTGTGCCATTGTGTGTGCCACAGAAACAGCATACATGTGTCACATGTGAGAGGTACCGGTTCGGTTCAATACCCAGGGGTTGTAACACCAACGACTAATTAGCGTGACATTGTAGACAACTTAGTAAAATAAGCTAGGAAATTTCATAACCCCCAGTTAGGTAGACTCTGCGATTTAAATATCTCGTGATATTGCAGTAATTAATTGTTGGCGGACAACAATACACAACTGAGAAATCTAATTGAGCGCCTTTTAGGTTTTGTTTACCCAATTGACGCATACTTCTCCCCCCCCCCCCGATTCTTGCGATTCAATGCTCACGCGACTCGTGTTTGGACGGGTGATGCAAAAATAGGAATATCACACAAGAGTCATGTCAATGGTTGTACAATTACACAATATACTGAATTAAAATATTTTCCATTGATTTTGGAGCTGAACAGAACCCTTTGTATCGCTTATTGCTGCCAAGTTGATGCAGTTCAATCCAGCTTGCATGGGTGATTGGTCAGCATCGTGCAACTCTTGTCGTTTTTACCAGCTAAGTTGTTTTTTCCATGAAATTCAGGTGTCGGCTATAATATTTTGTCACGACCACGTGAAACGTCCATTGAAGACATGTTCCCTCGTCAATGGCTAGAACTGCACATTTGCGGCCGAAGGATTCGACACTCTACATCCTACCTAGAAACGAGTTCGCAGATGGCAAGAACTACGGTGGTGAGTTTGAGCAAAATCACTTACCATATATATCACGCAATACTGGCCGTGTCCAAAAACATGGCAGTTTGGGTGAATATCATAATATTTCATATTAGGATCAGAGAGTTCACAGCACTATGCCTCAATTTTGGTATTCCAAACTTGAAATCAATGTGCGCATTTAAGGACTGGAGAAACTTGTCCGCGGCGATGACCTAACCAGTCGCCAACATATACGGCGGCGTTCTGGACATCGTGGCATGGCGAGGGCCTACTTAAAAAAGCTAAATGATAGAAATGTGTCAAATCGTGATGACCCTCGGATTACTCCGTTGGTAGATCGCGTCAGCGCCAAGCTCCGACCTGGCGTAAAATTCTAACGTCGTAGGCCGTCCTAACTGCAAGATTTTGAGGGGCACTGTTTTCCTTCAATGAAAACTATCCAATGCGAAGAAGTAAACAGAACATTCAAAATCAAAGTCTCAGTTCAAGCGCTGCCAACAAACCATAAAAAAACAGTGGCAAATTTTAGAAAATGTGGACGGAAAGAATCGCTTGGGCGTCAAAATGACCGTCCAACCGTTGAGGTTGGCTTACAACTTCAAATAGCTTAGTCAGGTTTGAGCTTGCGATGGGTTATGGAGCAGATAGGATCGAAACTTTTTGCACTTCCAACAGCACGTCACCTCGAATGAGGATAGAGGAGGAAACAGGAATATCAGGCCAAGTTATCCTTAAGGGAATGTTAACCTTGTTAATATCTTTTTGAGAGAAAATACTGTGAAGAAAGAAATAGAGAAAAAGACACATGACATCGGGCGATTCAGCAATGAGAAACAGAAACAAAGAGTATAGGGGAACAAGAGGAGGTCACAAATGGAACAGTCAGCCAACTGGCACAAACACGATCGGCGAAGAGAAAAAATGAGAATGATATGTGTGGTACTCTAATAACATCTAAATCTAGCACGGAGATCCCTACAATTATTTCTCAAACATAAAAACTTCGCCATATGCTTTTAATGCAGTTCTGTCCTTGCCATCTATAACTTAGTTGTTAGCATAATTCTTAATTCTTCTCTGCTTATAAACATATCTTATAAACTATTCATCAATCAATTGTACATTGATTACAATATATATTACAATTCATAAATTTCATGGCTTTGGAACATATTTTAGAGAAAATTAAAGGTATAAAGACCAACAATTTTTTGAACTTGTTTTCCTCAATCCATTTTAATCATAGGGATTCATACCTATATTATGTTAGTATAGATATTGATACAAATATACACAGATATACAAATATATGTTGGAGTTATGTCCTGTTCCTTAGCCACTCACATCTCTGTTCCCTCTTGCCTCACTATCCATGGCACACACACACACACACACACACACACACACACACACACACACACACACACACACACACACACACACACTTGTATAGATTGAGTGACCATGGCTACCTGGGGAGCCATTTCCCAAGAGCGGTCTTGCTGCTATCACCAGACGCATCAAGCTTCCCTCAAGCTACCCAGGAGTGCCTTGTGGTACAAACAGTTGATTCTCTTGTTAAGATGTGGTAGATACTAGGGGTCGTACATTCTCAGTGCCAATCCTTGCATCATGCTTGTGTAACTTTGAGTGTTCTGGGAGAGCTGCATGTTATTCCGGGGTGTGATCCTTAGGGGGCCACCTTGCTGGTCTTTGACTGTGCATTGGTGAGAAGCCATCCTTGGTTTATTTCGAGAGGTCGGGCTCGACCCCCGGGTGGCAGTGCGTACACACTAGAGCGGTTTCTTGGTGTGGGTGCGTGCTCACCGACGTCTTAGACTCTCGCTCCCCCTTCTTGACTTACTCTTGTTGTGGCACTTGATTTTCTAAGGCAAGAGTTTATTACATCCATGGCGTTCGACTTTCGTCCGTGTGCTGACACCTCCACACACAGTCACAAGTAGCAGGTGTCAGTACCTACTGATATCAGAGCCGTGAGGTATCTTGCTCAAGCTCTCCTAAACTATGGCTTGTGGGTGACGAGCCGGCCCATCGTCCGGCCATGTCGCTCGCCTAGGTTGATCGTCAGTGTCACATTACTGTGGAGGCAATATTGCCTCCCCCAAAATTGCCCATGCAATAGCATCTACCTAACGCGCACGAGCAACGATGTCTGCCGTAACAACGTCAGCTCTTGCAGTCAGCTCTCACCAACAGCGACACAAAGCAAAACACGTGCCATCTTGCACCATGCTCTTCGTACCTACCTGGCCTTGCACTGCCTTCCCTCTTGACAAGTTGATTGCATCTCTCTTGCTGCACGCACTCTGCTGGCTTTCATTCCAGCAGCTGCACTCCATTCCCTTTCCACCAAGAGTGTGTAGTCTGGTTCAGCTCTTTGGTTGCCTCTACAGCCTTGCCACCAGCAAAGCTGGATTCTCCGCCTCTTGATGGACCTCCCGACGACGACGAGCTTGATTCATCACACACGGTAGCGCGTGTGGCATAACATGAGGAGCACGAGGACTAGGCCACAACCGATCCCACTCCGCAAGCTATTGACACGGACGAGCCACTATGGGTGCATATGCTGGACAACTCATACTCGCGCAGTGATCGTGGAGTAGCTGCTGAAGCAGAGGAACGTGAGATCAACAGGCAGGTGTATATGCATGACAACCTTCCCACCTCCCGTTCTCCTTCTTCAGGCATGGAGCCCACGGGGCATGCTTCTCCTACTGCCCCCACACCTGACTCCAACAATACTCCAGGTCCTTCAGTAGCTCACAACCCCGAGCCGTCTGTAGCCTGTGAATTCCCAGGTGTCATTCCAGTCTCGCCAGTGCACACAGACTCCATCAGTCTGGCCGGATCTGTGCTGGACGCCGCAGCTGGTGCTGCTGTCACATTCTCCGCCACGACCCGTGCCAACAGCACTTCGACACAAACTGTTGTTGGCAGAACAGCCGAGGCGTATAGTCACGTGACTGCATACTTTTCCTTGCTTACTGTAGCAGCCGCTAACGTCGCCACACAGGTCACAGCCGTAGTTGCTGCAGTAGCCACTACCACGGCCTCTGCTACTGACGCAACCTCCGCTGCAGTTGGCTCCATTTGGGCATCCACTACAATAGCAATGTTGATGCCTACGGGTGAACCCCGTGACCTCACCCAACATGCCACTACTGAGGTCCTTGCTGCATCTATAGCTGTGGAGGTGGCAAGGGCCTTTGCCACATATCTGCTCTACCTTGTCGTGGTTGTTGCCGCGTGGGTGACGGTATTGTTCTCCTTGGTTGCCGCCGTTGTGCCACCCCTCTTCTCTCTTCTTCCACGCAGCTAGTTTTGTGAGGTCCACTTCCCCCCCCTCTCTCTCTCTCGCTCTCTCTCTCTCTCTCTCACATGCACAGACACACACACATACGCACA
>SZWC01008889.1:55316-67216 GCA_023375785.1 Penium margaritaceum | reverse complement strand
ACACACACACACACACACACACACACACACACACACACACACACACACACACACACACACACACACACACACACACACACACACACACACACACACACACACACACACACACACATTGCATTCATCCTTTGCTCTTCATGGTTGTACATCATGCTTGCGCTAGAGGAAACAATTGAGGCTCTCCAAGTTGCCCTCAATGAGGCCCAGGCTACATGTCGCAAAGGTGAGAAAAAGCTCCATAGTGGATTGGAGGCCAAGCAAGAACTGGCTGCAACTGTGGCCAATTTAGTCAGAGCGTCTGTTGTGCCAGTCCTTGCTGCTATTCTACCTACTAAGGAGACTGCTTCTGCTGAGTCTTCTGCGTCTACCCATGCGGCCATTAACTCCACTGTTCCCACTCTCTCAACTACTGCTCTTGCTCGGGTGCTCCTTCCACCTCGACAGAAAGGCTTTGAAAGTCCGCATCCATAGTTCACCTCCAAGCTCACTTTCTCCTCATGGGCAATCAGCTTCAGTGCATGGGCACAAGGTGAAATCCTCTGGGCGTACTACTTCGCGCCCAAGCCACCCTTCATCCCTCAGCCGTCCGAGGCTGCCCCTGCCGTCCATGCCCGCATCAATGCTGGGCCTAAAGGACAGCTGGACGACATTGGTACGTACAATACCAACCCTGCTCGTGAAGTCCTTGCTGATCCCATTGGGGCCTATGCGCTCATTCGACGTCATAAGAAAATGAATTTCCATGCAGCAAAAAGCGCCCTCACTATGCATTTCAACACTTCAATTGCGCACAGATGAAACAGCCAATGAGTACTGAGCACGGAGCCTACACCTCCTACATGACCTAGGCAAAGCAACACTAGGCCCTCTCTCTGCCTACTTTTCCATTGTTTCTCGTCTCATCCCCAAGCTCTCTGACCTGTATGTGCATGTCTCTCACTCTGAGCTTGAGCGTCTTACTACTACTCCACTTCCTGAAAACACACCCCCAGGAATTGGACCCCTCTACGAGTGCACCACCGCCCGGCTCACCGACTGGTGGAGCAACCTACAAAATAAGGGCCTCCACTGTGCCTCCCTCGCCGCAATCACCACTTCCTCGTCATCCTCGTCCGCAGCCGTTACCTCCACTCCACCCTGTCCATCCATGGCTGCTTTCCATACCACTCAGGATGTTGGTCGTAACGGGGGTGGCGGGTCTGGGCGTAGACGAGGCAAGGGTCGTGGCAGGGGTGGTAAGTCCTCTAGTTCCCATGCTACTCCCATCGAGGTCACCTGCTAGAACTATGGTGGTACTGGGCACTCTACCCCAAAGTACATTACACCTCGTGATGACGCCCGCCTTGCCTCCACCATGCACGTCCACGAGGCGCGTACGAGTGTCAGCTCCTCTATGGCAACTACCGTTGTCAGTATAGTAGTGTCTCCATCCTCTTCCGCCTTCCTCGCCTCCGTACCCAGCACCACCCTTGCACCCCTTCATCCGATTGTCTCTCCGCCTGGCCCCTGGGGTTGGGTGCCACCTCCCTCGGAATTGCCCTACTATAACCCCCCTTCTGTCCACTATACCGTGTCCTCTTGGCCCTATGATGACGGTCGCTTCTCTGATGCTCGCTCCTTCGACCGCTCTCCTGAACGCCGAGATGAGGAGCATGCCCTTGAGCGCCGTCTCATCGACCTTCTGCAGCTTGTTTCTCAGGGAGGTGAGAGTGTGAGTGGCCAATCTTGTTCCTTCGTTTGTGTGTCGGATGGAGCCCTTTAGGATGCGTCATTTAGGTACATTCAGGGGACCTTGCCTGATGACCGCTCATAGATTGAGGACTAGCAGTCTTGCACATTTCCCTCCCGTCTTGATTCCTTGTCTCCCGGTTCCCCACTTGGCACTATAGTTGTCTGCCTTGTTCTTCCCTCCTCTCATGTCTCCCCTGGCTTCTAGATCATCGATTTGGGAGCCACCCATCACATGACATCCTATTGTTTGTCCTTTGTGTCTCTCGGTCCCGTTTGCTTCGTTCGCTTTGTCCAGACCGGCTCCGGTCAGTTGCTCCCTAGCCAAGGTGTTGGTGTTGTCCGCTTTGTGGGGCCCAGTGGCGATCTCTTTCTCCCTGATGTACTATACGTGTCTGACCTTGAGGTTAGCCTCCTCTTTGTCACCACCCTCGATGACCAGGGCATGGACGTTTCGCTTAGCCGAGGCATTGGCACTATTGCACATTGTCAATTTGGCCGTGTCGTGCTTTGTGGTGTGCGCTGTTATCGCTTGTTCCGCGTGTCCCTCTCTCTTCTCTCGTTTTTTATTGCCTCTACTCTTGTTCATTTCACACCCATATTAACACTTGACCATGCCGATCTCCTACATCGTTGCCTATTTCACATTCATACTGATATTGTCCAACGTCTCCTGTCCCTTCTGCCTGCTATCGGCCTTGACTCTACCACGTTTATGCTGCCCTGTTCCAACACTTGTCTAGACTGTGCTCGTGGAAAAATTCACCACTCTCCGTTTACCACCACAGAGTCTACCACAACACACCTCATTGACTTGGTCCATGCTGATGATATGTGTCCCCGGCCTAATAACTTTCTTGGCGAGCTTGGTCGCTATGTCCTTTGCCTCACAGATGAATTCTCGTGGTATTGCCGGGTCTTTGCTTTTCTCCACAAAAGTGACGTGGCCACCGTCCTTGAAACCTGGCTTCCTCAAGCTGAGCGTGCTTGCCTTCGTCCCCTGCGGGTCTTCCTAAGCGACCAAGGTGATTAGTTCTTTGGTCCTGCCTCTTGCCTTATTGAGTTGCAAGGTGTCCGCATTGAGTGCTTTGCACCCTACACACCCCAACAAAGCAGTATCTCCGAATGATGGAACGGTAATCTCACTGACGTTTGCTCCCTCTCTCCACTTTTGGCCAGTCCCCACTCTTTGCCTTTGAAGCGATGTCCTAAATGACCTGGGTGTGGAACCTATCAATGCGCCGGACAGCAATGATCTAGAAAACGGGTCCCGACATGGAAGGCCACCAGCCGCTCTTGGTATTGCAACCAAGATAACATATCATCCTCGAACGAGGGATCCACACTTTAGGTTAATTTGGTTTGCAACCTCACGAAGTCTGCATGAAGGTCTTTAGTGTCTACCCTTGGTTGGACACTCTGTGAGGAATCTCCAAGGCGAGAACTATGAATGGATGCATGCAGGGCACACGCTTTTAGACTTGCAAAGCATTGCTAATGCTTCCGCTCATAGTGGATCCATAGGAACCAACCTCAACCTACAGTCCTACTTGGCGTGTCCTAAGACCGCCATCGCGGGGTTTGAGCCTGCGACCCATGAGCTCCGGCGCCTGTCCCAACTAGGCCACAATGTTGTGTTTTCTATGATGATCTCCAGGGGACATACCCATTATGGGCAGTGTATTCCTGGCCTATCTCAGAACAGACCAAGGGGACGTACTCCATAGAGGACTGCATGCCTTGTCTTTCTGTGCAACCATCCAGCTAGCTAGTGGACAAGGTGCATACCATTCAACAAATCTCTCTCTTGTACCTCTATCCATCTGTCACTCACTGGGCTCCATCGATGCCTTGGGGCTCATCCATCCTCTGTCACACTCATCATGCCAAATCCACAAATGCCTGCATAGCGCAAGTCACTCTCCAACGGCTTGGTCATGCAGTATGCAAGCATGCTCTTGCTTCCGCAGCGCTGCAAGTCCACCACATTCTTCATGACGAGGTCACGTGAGTAGTGGTAACGTATGTCGATGTGTTTCGTTCGCCGGGAGATGATCTCATCTTCAGCCATCGAGATGGCGCTCACGTGTACAATTGTGGCATCCTCCTATGGCACTGTCATTTCACCAAGTAGGCTGCGCAACCCTTGAGTCTCCTTGCACAACTCAGACAGAGAAACGTACTCTGCCTCAGCCGTAGACAAAAAAACACAATCCTGATTTCTGTTGGCCCATGAGATGGCAGCGCCATTCAAGATGCATACTTATCCAGAGGTGGATTTCCGGTCGTCAAGATTTCCTCCCCAGTCGGCATCGGTGTAGCACTTCAGGCAGAGGGGGTCTGTACCTTCTTGGCCTCCAAGGACGAGGCCCATGTGACGTGTCTTCTGTAGGTAGCGCAAGATACGCTTGACTACCTGCCAATGTTGTGGCTCTGGGTTTGCCACGAACCTGCTCACTTGTCCCATATCATAGTAGATGTCCCGAAGAGTACCTACCATGGCGTACATGATGCTGCCCATGACGGACTGGTAGGGGATGTTTTGCATCTCCCTTCGTTCGACTTCATTGCTTGGCGACATTGAGGCCTTCAGTTTTGCATTGGTCATCAATGGGGTGCTGACAGATTTGCAATCTTCCATGTGATAGCACTTTAGTACCTCACCAATGTATTTGGTTTGGTTGAGTTTGATGGTGCCTGCTACTCAGTTGTAGTGGATGGCGATCCCGATGTAGTACTCAAGAGGACCCATGTCCTTCATTTTTTACCTTTTTCTGAGGTCAGACTTCAGCTCATCCAGCAGCTCGACCGAAGAAAATTTGATGATCAGATCATCCACACATAGTGCAACAAACATCCGTCCACTCCCATCATCGCGCACGTACATGCTCGGATCATTTTGGCAATGCGCGAAGGAGAGACCGGTCATGAAACCGTCCATCTCTTTGTACCATAACCTTGGGGCTTGTTTCAGTCTGTAGAGCGCTTTCACCAACTAGCACACCTTGCCCTCGGGAGCTTTGACTCCTTCGGGCACCTCCATCAGAACTTCCTTGTCGAAATTTCCATAGAGGAAAGCTGACGTGACGTCCATCTGGTGTATCTCCATGTTCTTTGCAGCTGCGATGGTAAGGAGAGAGCGGATGGAGGTAAAGGTAACGCCAAGCGCGAATGTCTCGTCGTACTCAGAGCCCGGGCTTTGAGAGAACCCCTTTGCCACTACCCTTGCCTTGAACTTTTTGATTTTGCCGTTTTGCTTCTTCTTAACTCGGCGGACCCACTTGGATCCCATTACGTGGGCCTTGTCGGGTCTATCCACTAGCACCCACATGTCGTTCTCGGCAATGGACGAGAGCTCGCTATCCACTGCCTCCTTCCACTTGGCCGCATCCGGGCCATTCATCGCCTCCGCCACTGTGGATGGCTCTCCTTGAGCCATGCAGGACCAGCTGAGGCCAGTCCAATCGTCCTCATACCACAAAGGTACTTTCTTTGGTCGCAAAATACGCCAGGGTGCTGGTGTGGCTTCTTGCTTTGGTGCTGGTGCTTCCACAGGTGGTAGTGTGTCGTCGTCGTCGTTGTTGTCAGAAGAGTCGTCATACTCCAAGTCAGACTCGGAAGCCCGGGACGCCTCGGATCCGCGTCCATGTCAGATGCTACGTCATCCTCCGTAGCTACTCTCCCATTTCAACCACCTGTTGGCAAAGCGGGCCAGTTGTTGGGTGCTTGGTCTCCAGACTCAAGCAACACTATCCACTCTCCCGCCTTGGGAGCGAGGATCGGGTCCAGCAGCTCTCCCTTTCCAAGGGTGCATTTGTGAAACACAACGTTGCGTCTCCTCATGAGCTTGCCTGCTGCCTGGTCCCAAAGCTGATAGGCTTTGTGTGACGTGTCGTACCCAACCATGACGCACTTTTTGGAACGTGCGTCCAGCTTGCCTCCACCTTCTCCCAACTAGATCTTCACCCATGCAGTTGACCCGAACACCTTAAGATGAGAGGCGTTGGGTTTCCTTTCCCGACCATGCTTCTTGTGGGGTCTTTAGCTGCTTGTCCTGCTCCTTTCCACGCTTCCACAAGGCGGTTGCTGGTGTGAGGTTCAAGACATAGAAGGCCTTTGTTGCAACTTCAACCCAAAAGCGAGGTGGGAGCTTGGCGTCGAAGAGAAAGCTTCGCACCATGCCGAGTAGGGTCTGGTTCATCCTCTCGGCCACGCTATTGCTTTGGGGGTTGTAAGGGGTGGTTTGCTCGTGGCAGATCCCATGATGCTTGAGCCAAGGCTTACATGCCTCGTACTCACCCCTGTTGTCACTTTGGAGCATCTTCACCTTCTTGGACGTTTGCCGCTCTACCATGGCGATAAACTCCAAGAGCTTCTCCTTGACCTCTCCCCTTGTTTTGAGGAAGTAGATCCACAACTTGCGGCTATGGTCGCGGATGAAAGTCAGGAAGTACTTGCTTCCTCCATTAGACGTCGTACAAAAGGGTCCACACACGTCACTATGGATCAGGTCCAAGACATTCTCCGCTCGTTGACCTCTTCTCTCAAACGACTTCTTCTTTTCCTTTGCTTGAAGGCATGGTTCACACAACGTACACGCTTCTCCATGCTTAATGGTGCACCCTTCCATTCTACGGACTACCTCTTGCTCCTGCATCTTCTGCAGCGTGCTGTTGGCCACGTGGCCAAATTGCCAGTGCCACAGCTCAGCGTCGGTGTCTTTAGTTGATGTGGCGGCCGCAGCGGTCGCCGTTGGTGCATCCTTTGGCTTCGGTGCCACTGTCTTGGTGGCACATGCCAGTCCCTCATCCAACATCTTGGTGACTTTGGTTTGAAGTACGTAGAGGTCGTCGACTCTTGGGACTTGAATCATGAGGTCCTCTTTGGTGTACAAAACTTTAATATCCTCATTTTTTAGGACCAAGGCTTCCTTGTTGGTGAACACCACTGTCATGTTGTTGTCTGTGATTTGTGAGACCGATAGCAGGTTTGCTGTGAAGGAGGGCATGTACACCACCTTTAAAAGGGTGACCGCCTTCTCCGGACCGTTCACGTTGAACATGATCACCTTGTCCCCTTTGCCCATGGCTTGGACGACGCTGCCATTTGCACACTTGATGCACATGTCAGATTCGGCCATGGAGACAATTCCACCCTTCTCTTTTGATGAGTGGTGGTTGGTGCCCAAGTCAAGGGTGAATGCCCCGGGCCTAAGGAGGGCTGCCCCCTTCATGGAAAACCCTTAAGCCATCATGTTGGTGAGCTCCTTCTTCTCCTTCCCACATTTGTTCCCGCCTTCTTTCCTAGGACTACGGCAGTCCCTAGCCTAGTGCCCAGCCTTGCCACAGTTGTGACAGTTGCTGAGCTTCTTGGAACTCTTCCCGCCACCATTGCCTTTCCCTCCACCACCACCGCTTTTGCTATTGCCTTGACTCCAGTCAAGGTAATAGCGGAAGCTTGCACCTTGTCCACCGAAGCGAGAGGCATAGGCTGAAATGTTTGCCTCACTGCCACTACGTCGCATGGACTCGTTGCGGACGTGTTCGGTGACAGCCTCATACGCCAGATCTGCCTCCTTCCAACCGCCAAATACGTTGTTCAAGGACCCCAGCTTTCCGGCAGCGCCATCAGAAGGATCATGGCACACATGTTGGAGTCGAGATTCCATTCCATTTGCTGGACCTCTTGTAGCACGTTGTCAAACTACTGCAAAAATACGGGTCTCGATTCTCCTTGAGTCGGATCCGCCATTTCCTACGGTTGCTCATCTTCTCTGCTTCGCAACTACTTTGCTTCGATGAGGTCAATGAGGCTGATGAGGCTGCTGACTGCGACCGTTGTCAAAGGTGCAGTTGATTCCGTTGCATACCCCTCCCGCCGATGATCGCCTAAGGCGATGGTACCGTCGTGAGAGAACGGACTCGGGGTCGTACCACCTTCTAAAAAGGAGCAGAGCTTTATCCCATTGGGGCTCGAGGGTCTTGTCCAACATGGACATAGCTGTTCCTCGTCCCCTGGTCCGCCACGTGCGCGCACGCTACCTGAAGAAGCCGATGGAGCCGATGGAGCAGATGGAGCCGTCCGATGTTCGTGTCCCTGTTGTACCTGTGCACCTTGCAAGACCACGAGCTAGTCGGTCTTGGAAGCGTGCCTTAGAACCAGAAGTGTGGGCCCATAAATCTTTGTCAATGCGCCGGATAGCAACGGTCTAGAAAACGGGTCGTGACATAGGAGGCCGCCAACCGCTCTTGGTATTGCAACCAAGATAACATACCATCTGCTCATAGTGACTCCACAGGAACCAACCTCTACCTGCAGTCCTACTTGGCGCGTCCTAAGACCGCCAAGTGTCATCCTCAAGCCAGGCTTTAGTAAGCTTCCTAGAATTTTCCTGTCCCATTTTGGGCCACAAAGAAAAAATGCGGCCGTCGCGGGGTTTGAGCCTGCGACCCATGAGCTCTGGCGCCTGTCCCAACTAGGCCACAATGTTATGTTTCCTATGATGATCTCTAGGAGATATATCCATTATGGGCAGTGCATTCCTGGCCTATCTCAGAACAGACCAAGGGGACGTACTCCATAAAGCAGTGTATGCCTTGTCTTTCCGTGCAACCAGCCAGCTAGCCAGTGGACAAGGTGCATACCATTCAACAGAACCGTGTTCCCCACGATCCCTTCCCTCATCATGTCACCTGCTTTGAGTGCTTCACTGGCCGCCGCGCCAACCTTCGTCTTATCTGTGTCTTGGGGTCCATTGACTCTATTTGGCTCCCTGCCGATCATCGGGACAGTAAACTCTCCCCATCGCTGTCTCTGTGTCTTCCTTGGTGTTTCCCCTTTCTTCAAGGCCTGGCGCTTCTAGGACCCCGTCCGTTGTTGTGTGATTGAGTCTTGCAATGCTCTCTTCTTCTTGTACTTGTTTGAGCGAGATCTTCCTCAGGCTCGGTCCCTCCACCCTTTCGTGGCGCGAGAGGCTCTTCTCCCTCTCGACCCTCTGTTTCCCCCTCGCTACGTCCGTCCTCACCTCTCTCCAAGCCCTCTGCTGCCTCTGTACCCACTATTATCTCTCCGATGTACCTTTCTTCTGCTGTGCCCTTGACCTTTAAGTCGTCCGCCTCCTCTGAGTCATCTGCCATGTCTGCACCCTCTCCCTCTCCTGTGTCACCCTCTGCCTCTGGCCCGGTTGCCTCTCCTCTATCGTCTCTGGCCTCTGAGGCCGATGTCCCTACTACGTTGTCTGTCTCTACTGCGCCATCTAATACTCTTACACCGTCTATGTCTGAGCTTGAGCCATCTACTGAGCCATATACTGCCTCCAAACCTGTGGCCCCTGTCTCTCCCTACACTCTGGGATGGTCACATCCATACCCTTCCTGTTCCCCCTCACCCTGTTGTTTCGGGTGAGCCCGGTCTCTGCGCCCTTGGTCTCATGACCACTTCCTTACCCATCACTGCATCCATTGCTTATCCCAACACTGCTCTTGGGTACTCTCTCAATGAGCAAGAATTCTGTCTTGCCCTTGATTTATCTATGGCTGGGTATGTCGCCTTATGCTTTCCAGCCGGTCTGTCTCCTCTTCCACCTGAACCACCGACAGTCCAGCGCGTCCGAATCCAATCTGTGGGAGCAGGCCATGCAAGCAGAACTTGATGCCCTCTCTGAGCATGGCGACTATGAGCTGGTTGACCTTCCCACATGGCGCAATGCACTGGCAGCAAAGTGGGTGTATCGACAGAAGCTGAATCCCAACAATTCGATCGAAAGGTACAAGGCGCGACTCATAGCAAAGGGTTTCTCTCAAGTCCTAGGAGTGGAGTTTGACAAGAATTTTGTCCTAGTTGGACGATACACCACTGCCAGGGCACTGCTCAGTCTGGTGGCCCAACATGATTGGGAACTCGAACAGATGGATGCCAACAATTCCTTTCTCCATGGTAAAATTGACGAGGAAATCTGCATGGTCCAGCCGCCCGGCTTCACAGATGGCACAAATCGGATATGGCAGGTGCGTAAAGCCATTTATGGACTGAAACAATCTCCACGCTGCTGGAATCAGAAAATCACAGCCACCCTGAAAAAGGGAGGTTTCACGAGGAACACAGTGGATCCCATCCTATTTCTCAGTGCTTCATCTAGACCACTTGTTGCTATTCTTGTCTATGTGGATGACCTCTTGAATACCTCACCCTGTGTCACAGCGGTTCAGTCCGCAAAAGCTCGCTTGCAGTTTACATACAAGATGAAGGACCTCGGTCCAGCTTGTGTCTTTCTAGGCATGGAGCTAGAGCGTAATTGCCCTTGCCGCACCCTCCATGTCCATCACGCTGGGTATGTTTGCAACTTGGGAGAGCGGTTTGGGCGACTTCTTACGGTTGTGCCCTCAGCCTCGACACCCATGAGACCAGCATGCGAGTCCCTGCTAAAGTCCTCTGAGCCTTCAAGACTGGGGGAGCCTGTAGACGCGATAGACTACCTCCGGATCACTGGCTCCTTGATGTACCTTGCCACCATCACACGTGCTGACGTTGCCTTTGCGGTGAACTTCCTCTCTCAGTTCTCTCAACGCCCCAGAGAGCATCTTCTTGAGGCAGCGTTGCGCGTGGTTCGCTACGCCCTCTCCACACCTCGAATTGGGCTATACTTTTGTGCACATTCCTCAGTAATTGTGGATGGATTTACCGACAGTGACTGGGCACATGACACCGATGCACGAAATAGAACAGGATACATCTTCATGGTTGGTGGCATAGCTGTCGTGTGGAAAAGCGGGTGTGTTACCCACAGCACAGCCGAGGCTGAGCACGTGGCTCTTGGTGCAAGTACGTGTTAATCTATCTGGCTTTGTCGTCTGCTATTGCAGTTGCGTGTACCCATTCGTTGCATCATTGTTCGTTGTGACAATCAGAGCACAAAAGCTATTGCTGACAACAATGGAATGCATCATTCACACACCAAGCACATCAATGTGGAGCATCACTTTATTCGTGAGTACATTGCCACTGGCATTGTCCGAGTTGTGTGGGTGGACACAAAGTCGTAGAGGGCTGAATTCCTCACTAAGGAACTCAGTAGAAATGTCTTTAAATGTGATGTCCATGTAGTTGGTCTCATATCTCCCAATAACCCTGGGTGAGGTGCTTGGCATCTGCCTCTATCGTTTCATCGCCACGCTTATGCATTCCTTTGTGTGTCATTTGGTATGAAGGTTGCTCGTCCGTGGGTCATGGGGGAGTGTTGGAGCTACGTCATGTTCCTTGGCCACTCATATCTCTGTTCCCTCTTGCCTCAAAATCCATGGCGCGCGCGCGTGCACACACACACACACACACACACACACACACGCACACGCATACACACACACACACACACACACACACGCACGTACGCACACATGCACACACACACACACACACACACACACACACACACACATACACACTTGTACAGATTGAATGACCATGGCTACACCTTGGGAGCCGTTGTCCAAGAGCACTCTTGCTACTATCACCAGGCACATCAAGCTTCCCTCAAGCTACCCAAGAGTACCTTGTGGCACAAACAGGTGATTCTCTTGTTAAGATATGGTAGATGCGAGGGCTCGTACATTCTCACTGCCGATCCTGCATCATGCTTGTGTGCCTTTGAGTGTTCTGGAGGAGCTTCATGTTATCCTGGGTGGTGATCCTTAGGGGGCTACCTTGGTCGTCTTTGGCCGTGCATTGGTGAAGCAACCCTTGGTTTATTCCGAGAGGTCAGCTCAACCCCCGGGTGGCGGTGCGTACACACCTAAGGCTGTCAAATCGAGATCGAGACGAGAAATCTCGATCTCGAAGTCGGTCTCGAACCTTTCGGTACGAGATTGTTGGTTTTTGCACATCCCTCATTGTGCTCTGTTGTGTCCTCCCGGCTTGTGTACATCGGCGTGCAGATGACTGACGGCGAGACTCAACGCTGATGGAGCGTCATCTGGTGGAGCCGACGCACGCGGAGGTCTACTCGCAGTTCGCTGGAGCCTCCTCTCTCCGGCGACGTGCTCAGCTCCATCGGCAGGCCTCCTCGGCAGTCGTGCCGCCGGCGGTCACTGCCACCGCAAAGTGCTGTCTGCATGCGTCCAGCGCGTCCCGTCGCGTCTGCGTCGTCATGCTCTGCCTAGGGTCCGTGTTGCGTGCTG
>SZWC01008888.1:70737-88710 GCA_023375785.1 Penium margaritaceum | reverse complement strand
GGGGGGGGGGGGGGGGGGGGGGGGTGCCTATGGTTCGCATGGGGGGTCTTAGACTCCCCATGCGTTGAAAGAGAACCTGATAGGCCCCGTGAGCCCACGCAAAAAAAAAAAAAACCCCGAAACCACGAATGCAACTTGGGTAGAGTTTGACTAAGGTTTTAATGCAAAACCATCATGGTTTGCAGGTAAAAAACCCAAAAAAAACTTGTCAATTTTGTTCAATATGAAGAACGGGTGTTTTTGCTTGATCGCGATTCTCGTGTGGGCGCGATAATGGCGAGGGGGGTCGATGTGCCCCACCTTGCTTCACCTAATAAGCAGCGCATGCCGCTGATCGAGCATGGTGAAGCGAGTGGACAGGGCAGCCTTGTTTCTCAAGTCATCGGGTAGGACGTTCCTTACCCCCTCGCGGGTTGGGTATTAGGGTTGTGCCCTTCGTAAAAGTAGGAGTCAATAACCAGTAAATTCGTCTTTTAAGTCACATATACCCCTGATGATAAGTCATGATCCAAGAATACTGTTGCTCACTTCTTTACCTCTATGAATACCAAGAGATTCATTATGTCACTGTACTATACCTCGTCGACGTGGGGTAGATTTCCTCTGTGCCATATACCCTAAGAATAAAAATGCGAGTGTTAAATTTTGCATTGTATGAAAAAGAGGTCAAAGTTACTTTGAAGGGCATGGAATTACCATAACCATGTTCATAAGTTCAGTAGGTCAAGGGAAAACATGTTGCACGTCGAGTTCAACCCCAGCATGAACGTTTCCACAAGCTGCAACACTGGAAAAAAAGACACTCATACCATGGTCCTATTCATTTCCATACATGAAACCACAAAGTGGAAAAAAGGTCGTGGAATAACAGCAGGAAATTTAGTTTTAACAAAGGGATGGGCAAATCAAAAGAAGGAATGGGCAATTTATTCATTACAAAATACCCTTAGGGGCACATGGAGTTCTAGCACCACAACGAGTGGCTTCTGATAATGTAGACTGCAAAGGCATGCTGCTAAACACCAAAGCATTGAAAACGGGATTATGCGTCTAAAAAAATACCTGGAAGGGTGGAATGCGAGGGAACCAGCGCAGAAAATGGGGTGGACGTTAACTCTACTAGTCCTTTTCTTGTAGTTGTTGGGTTACATGGTAACCTATTGTCATCGACTTGTGAACCTGTTTTGGGGACGTCCGCCAACCTTCAGTTTTTGATTGTTACTTCGTGTATCCCTAGGACACAATAAATTAACCAAGAGGAACTTCTACGATGTACTAACTTTGATCACCCAAAATGCTTCAAAATGGTCAACAGTACAAGCTCATTTCATAACATCATTCTCCGGATGCGAGACAAGCCAGCAAAGAACTAGCTTGTACACGCTCAAACATAGATTCAGCCACATACCTGGCTTCGCCTTACAATGTACCAAAACAGCTATTACGATGTATGGTTTTATGTTTTACGCGGGGTCCACCTGCCCAAAACATACAAACCCATAACCGTGATAAGGGGTTTGCACAACAAAGAAAACAAGGGTCATCGTTCCATTGCGATCTCTATAGGGAGTGACAGTCGCGACCAAGCGATAGTCAAGACCCTCGTCGCCATGCTTGATCAGCGAAGCATACAGCTGTTCGAGCATGGCAAGTGGGGGTCGGATACCTTGTTCCTGATTTGCAAGGGATGGTTATGCCATGTCAAAATTCAAAGCCAGTGCGGGTGCTCGAGCTATTTGGACCTTAAGTACCACGTAGTGATATCTATATTGAAATGAAAATTGGTGGCCATGGACAATTTAATGATTAACCATTAACATCTGATGGTCAAACAATAAGTTACTGAAGAAATTAGTTGATACGATGGATGTATCTCATGCCTTTGATTCCATTTATAGTTATAAAATTTATGTATGGATGCACTTAAATTAAAATAAACCTGTATGGATACGATGAACGTGCGGGACATAGCCCATGGAAGCTTTCATTATGAACAAATGAGTGGAATACAAGACATTGAGATGTACCCAATTTCGATGCATCTCGTGGTGCATGTCATCTACTCTGGTGGAACCAAGAAATCACCTCTTTGTATGGAGGGAGGCAAGGTTCAAATTCTTGCCCCCACAATACCTTAAGGTGTCATTGGAGGCCCTTTGAGTCCGTGGCCGTTCAATTTCCTACTGAAGGGTGGTTGGTTGACAACCTCTTACAAGATTTTTGTGACCATTCGGCTTCCAATAACCCTTCATCTTCTGGGTGACTCTTTTGCTGGCCCTGTGGTTACGTAACCACCTAGGTGGTTCTGCAACTACTTACAACCTCCTAGGTAAGAGCCTCCAAGGAGGCCCTCCAAGGACTACTTAAGGGGCTCAGTCCATTTAGACTTCATGCCTTGACATTCTCAGCTCTCCATCAAGTTGTGTCCAAAAAGTTACTCCAAAGCCTGCCCGTGCAAGCTTGAGCATCTCACAATGCAAGCCTGTGCCTAAGGTCGCACCTCCTTAAAAAGAGTGTGCCTTCTTCAGTGTAAGCCAGCGCCCCTGCAAGCAATCTACTCCAAGTCTGGTTTCACAGACTTGGTCTCACGGCAGCCAGGGCGGGCGCCCTATAGGTGCACAAGTTTGCACTAGTGGCTACATCCCTGTAGTTGGTTCACGGAACTCTTTATGCTCTTCTCCATGTGATCAACAAAATCCTACATACATGTAAAATTCCACTGTCCATGCCTTCTCCTTCCAGATTTCAATCTACATTGGACCATCCACCTTCCCCAAATCGTAACACAAGAAGCTTGTAGGTGCATTTATTTTAAAAACTTTACTTGAGAAGAATACTTCCAGAATACCTATTTTGGAGGATATCACATCTCAAAGTAGTTTAAAAATAAGAGAAGCTTATAAATAGACTCATAACCAAAAAGTTAAACTTAATGTTACAAATTGAATTGCTAGAGTTTTTATGAGATTGTTTTGTTTCCTACGTTATCATTCACTCCTTGATCTCGTGTTCCCCCCTTACTCTGTAGATGGTGAGTGACAGGCGTAAGACCGTGCATGAATGAGTTGTGGACATCGTTTCCATTTTAGCCTCATCCTCCCCTCTCCGAAGACCCATTCACGTCTACAGCCACTCTCGTGCATAGCCGTTATTTGATCGTTCTTCTTATGATTGTTTCAACCAGAGGGGTAGCACATGCATAGGTTACTACATAACCCTGTGCACATTAGTGCAACATTAGAAACTCGTTTGTAAATCCTCTTGCGTTCTGAGCCAGGTTGCCTTTGCCCACACTCGACTTGGTTCGATGTGCTTCGGCTGGAAGATGATAGCATCCCTTTCTTTTTCACAGTTTACGTTCTTCTATCAATGTGCTTATTTATGTTTTCTTTTCCATTTCCTTTGTTGAGGGACAAGCATGGTGTGTACGCCCCAGTAAGTTTTGAAACACGATGCATGGATGAGCAATTAGCCCCTTCAGAATTCCTTTGGGTACTTGAACTTGTATGGATGACCAACATCTGTAAAAACCCCCCAAAAGGTAAGCCAAATCTGTTGTACATCTCGTAGTGGTAACATGCAACAAGTTTGTTAGGGGTAAAATCGGCAGGAATTCAAAGGGTTGGCCATCAAACATACATAGTGACACATGGGAGAATATAAATCATCATCCCAATGTTTGGAAAAGTTTCCATTTTTCTTCCTATGAATACAAGTAAAGATAGTTCTTCCCACACAATAAATCATTTTTATCAACATTTCCAACAAATCTATCTCATTTTATAGAACCACCAATCTCTCCTTGGTACTAGAAGTTCACAAAGGACTTCCTTTGTGTCCATGAAATCCCATTACTTGTTGATTGAGGTTGTCAATCGAATAAATCAGACCACAGTTTTAATTGCATCTTACAAAATCAATCCCAACAATCACAATATTGTCTCATTTATGTTTTGGCATTTTTCATATGCCCGCAATAAATCATACAGTTTTCATTGAATCGAACTTACCACTAATCCCGAACGACACAAGTGCGTGATTTTTGACATAAAAGATCACCGAGCTACATGTATGAATGAGTGACATGTTTTTCTTTGTACACTATATGGTATCAAGGTGCACCTGCGATGAAGGGAAAACGAACGACTTCACTCTTGGGAGACAATCTAGTATAACTCATCAATGCATCTCTTCTATCCACAAGGGTTTGTAAACCATTATATGATGGCGTGAACGAAAGGAGTGCCACTGGCACTGGTAGTGTACTATACAATGGATTTGACTATGGGGGGAGACTACTACATGAATTTAGAAAACGAGTACATGATGTTAACGAAGGTCATGGCATCCTATAGAAAATGGCAATAGACGAATGGCCTTAATGGCCATTCCAATGTGAGATGTGTTGGGGCTTGACAAATCCTCTGTCAACATTGTTTCCAATAAACAAACACAGAGTAATGGCCAAAACTCGAGGATTTATGCACGAATGAAGTGTTACATGTAACATCACTACAATGAAGAGCCTTTGTAATCATCTTCTACAACAACTTGATGCAATGTTGGAGGATCTTTCCAATTTGTGGGTGCGATAATCAAAGAGAAAGTTTTAAATGTCGAGTAAGGATTCATTCTCGTATTTTCTAACCTTCTCTTCTTGAATATGACAAAGGAAAAAAGTTGGAGATGTGATACTCAAATTTGAAGGCACACCCCATTTTTATCTAGGAAACATTCCACGGAAAACAATGATTCCCCCATGGCCTTCCTTCTTTGTAACATCGGTCTATATCATTGGCCCAATAGAATGGACATTCAACAGCACCATGAGATGGACAAGGCTTGATTGTTGGCCTGAAACAATGTTCCTACATTGTCAATGATAGGCATACTACCTTTTGATCTAGTAAACCTAGCGTGGCGATATTCTTTGAATCCATCCGAGGGATAGTACATCTTGTGTTTTCATTGGAAACTTGAACAATGTATCTAGTGCATTTTACAATCTCTTATATCTTTGTCAGCAATCCACGTGGCATGATACAGTTTCATACTTCATATGAAATCATCGCCAAGAATGAATTTCACTACACATTGCATCTACTAACAACTTGCCTTTCATGTAACATCCATTTTGTGATTGGAAACCACGGTACTTGAAATGAGCTTATATGAATTGTTCTATGAAGCATATGAAGAAAAATACAAAAGATAATGATTGAATTTTACCGCTGGAGAACAAAGGCCATAAGGCATATCACGGCAATAGAAACAAAAGCCCACAAACACATTAACTCGACATGAATTCAACATCGTCAAATGGAAGGATGGTTGATTGTGTGAGACTTAAATAGACTTAGTATTGTTATGTGTGTTTTCAACTCCAACAACAAAGAAAAGATGGAAGAACAATAAAGAAACTGAAGGCATAAACAAATTGCTAAGGGTTGGTGTAGAGGGTAAGCATGCCATCTATCCAATAAAATATACATGAATTGATTGCATTTGAAACGATAACGATGTTAAAGCAAGGATGCACATGAGACCAATGGCTTGAAGAGTTCTATAAGGGCAGTGGTTGGTGCTTTAATTGAGGTGTAAGTGAAGGAACCCGCAGGTCAAATGGTATTGATGTTCTTTACTAGAGGAGCTTCCCACTTTTTCTTCTACAGTTTATTTGGTGGGAATGCAGGTATAGAGATCTAAAGAAGGGTGTTTGGAGGGATGAAAATGGACCAGGTATTATACATATTTGAATATGTGAATAGATTCACATACAAGTTGACAAGCTAGGAGGTGTGATCTTGCTAGCTTGTCTAATGAGCAATAAAATAATGCCCCAAAGTACATATGTATGCATAAGTATAGTCCACAAGTTTAATCAATCCATGCATCTCTCCATTTAGAAAGATAAGAAAACTCAAGCAAGTGTTGGTACAAGGAGAAGCCCACAAATAGTGTTTTAGGAAGCATAAACAAAAATTTATGTAGCCACACTTTGAGCAATGATATGGGCAATGACAGTTCACTTATTACGTCTTTGTAGCGTAGAGCAGAGAGTTGCGAATGAAATAATTAGACAAGGTTGATGACACTGCCTAAGTAGGTAAATCATTCTCCAATACCTTTGGAAAATTCAATTATATTATTTTGCATAACATTCAAGCCAGTATTGAAAGCATCCTTTGGAAATGGGATGAGTGTTGACTGCACATGTAAAGATAATCCCAACGATTGGGTTTATAAAAACCTCTACCGGTGCTAATCAAGCCATGGTTTGACATCCCAATGAATCACCTTATAAGGTTGTTTTCTTCACTAGAGGGGTGCAATACTCTTGTGGTGAAACCTTTTTCCAAGACAACACACTTCGCCCCATCAGTCACAACCACCATGACCATCACCAAGGGAGCGGTGTGGTCATTCCCCAATGCAATCATTGGACTACGACAAGTCCCCTACTCCACCACAAATATCCAGGATGGGAGATTCACCGGATGGGTGTTGTCAGAACTCATGACGTGCTACAGTACTTAGGTGTAGCTAGCTGTGACCTTCCATCCATTTATGAACAAGGATTTC
Source organism: Penium margaritaceum (assembly GCA_023375785.1). Lineage (NCBI taxonomy): Eukaryota > Viridiplantae > Streptophyta > Zygnematophyceae > Desmidiales > Peniaceae > Penium > Penium margaritaceum. The sequence continues at coordinate 82,128 of SZWC01008888.1, read as the reverse complement.
AAGTGAGCAAACTTGAAGCTCAAATAACTACTCCAAATGCTTTAAGACCCCTCTAGAGTTAGCCACTCAGGTTGCAGATAGCTCTAGGATAGTTGCAACACGAGGTAAAGTGTCCTTTTCTACTACTTATATCATTGTTTATACATCCCTAGTTGCTTTACAGAGTTTAAGAAACATGCTTCCTATAGATGAGCTACGCTGCTGCTTCCAGAATAGCATGATTGATACGAGTCCGGTGCTCATGAAGGCTTAGGCAATGATGAAATGTGGACCCATCAATCGTGAGGCATGTGAAGAATTCAAATTCAATTACATTTTCATGTTTACTTACATGAAGGGAGGAGGGAAATAATAGACAAGGCTTAAGGCCAAATGACTTTTTTTTATTAAAAGCCTGGTGACACTTGTCTCCAAGCTTTGCTTCGCTAACAACATGCCCATGCATCCATTTTCCATGTTTATTGTCTCAAACTCTGTTGTGACGTAGAGACTAACTTTCTAGAATAGGCGGAACTCCTTCCACCACCCATCCCAATGGATGAGGGTATGAAATATGTCACTAAGGACATCCTCATACACTAACAATGTGGGGAAGTAACAGCGTATATTGTGAAGTGAAAGGACTATAATGTAACACACAAAAAGGGTGACCTATAGGATAAAAGAATGGACATGGATCATTTGATTGATGACTATTATAACATGCACCGGCCATTGCTATGAAACACACATGTCGTAGTTACAAGGATAAAAGTATTTTGACTTGAACGTACAAGTGAGTTTTGAAAAAACAAGTGGGATAATGTTATACATACACAACCCAATAAGTGCACAAATTTCAATGTTTAATTCCTTTGCATAAAATGGAATTCCTTCTAAAAACATAGCCATTTTCCTGCCACTATACAAGTTTAAAAAATCTTTGATAATTGTCAAAAACAATCACAAGGTTTTCCAAAATTGTAAGCAAGTTTGCGAATCTAGAGACCTTGCACTCTTGGGTTACCTACGATCATGATCATGCCCCACTTACGTTTTAGTCGTCATACATGTGCACACAATGTTTTCAACACTTTTTATAGAATTACACCTAGTGGTAATCCCATTCTCAGAATCTGTAAGTACTCCACAACCTGTAACCTAAGTTTTGCAAACAATTCCACCTACATGGAACCTTGACCGCAATCCGTCATAGAAATATCCACTTTTCTACTAGCTCAGTCTTGAAATATGTGGACTCGGGCACTCGTATTTCTTAGAGATATGATGGAATTTCTCATGTAAAATAAGACTACATCAAGCACCTTCATAACATAGAAAGTAGGCCATGTTGTGCGTTTTCAGGATATGAACTTTGGTGGAGTTGTATAACCTTAACAAGACACATTCAAAGTTCAAAATCTACATCATGTGATGCTCAACGTGGTGCCATCCGAGTTTTTGAAAGCGCCCGGATTATCTCAAAGTGAAACTTTTTCCCAACTGAAGTTGCTAACAAGGTAAAAGTGCCGCATGGTTCCTTATTGCACCCCTTAGCCATGGTTGGTGTGTTCAATAGCTTGGTGTTTAGCATTAGAGAACAAAAAAGGTATTGCGCCTGCTTCTTTTCCATTGTTCCACATGCAATACCCTTTTTTTTGTTCATTCACGCCAACTACTACTTTAAACTATGGATTATGAAAACAAAAAGAGATGAAATTGTTTCTATGACGTGCAAGGAGAATAAAGGAGTGAGGATGAGGAATGAAAGTCTGGATATGAGGCACCACATCCAACACCAACACCACCACGAACAATGTTTCCACCATCAACATGTGCACCATAACCACCACCCTTTTCGACACCAATACATGTACTAACAAAAACACCCACACCATCACAAGCCACATGTAAAACCACCAGCACTTGCAATGCCATCAACCGTGTAGGAGAATAGGCCAGGTGTTGTAAAGCGTGTTGGGTTAGAAAATAAGATGTAACTCCTTAAATCACTGCAGGTGGGATGGAAATGAAAGAAGTGATGATGTGATTTGTATAGGTGTCTAAACACCACCTCAGATCAACTGATCACGAGCTCACTTCTCCCAACTGATAGGACCAAACCCAAGATATGAGATCGGTCAAATAATCATGTCCGTAATCTGTGAAAGAGGGAAATCTGTGCTTAATGCAACCATAACAAGTTATAATCCATTGATCAAATGCCTAAAATAATAGATAAGTGATAAACTTGAATCCACAAGAGTGACATGTTAACATTGTGTGTTTGAAGATGGTGGAGGAGTAATAGGGGTATTGAGGAATGAGAAGCTATCTTCGAAGATCATTAAGTATGAGCTCATCAATCTAGATAAGGATGGTTCATACGATGAAAGTTGTTGAGGATGAACAGAACCGCAGTATGTGTGTCACATCCAAATCTTCCCTGGTCTTACGAGCTACTCTTGGAAGTTAATGTATGATCACACGACAATGTGGGCACAATTGATGAGCCTGCTCAAGAATAGAAAACAATGGGAGTTGATTGCCAAGGAGTTGTAGTCTTTTGGCTAAATGAAGCTTGCCATGTGCAAGGGGAAAGTTTCCTTTTTTCCCCCTTGGAAGTGACATTGTATATACTATGGGGATGGACGAAATTGGCCATGCAATTTGTGGGGTTGTGATCTAAGAACAAGGGAATGTGTTGCAATTTAGTCTGTATGAACACAAGAAGCTATTTGGGACCTGGAATCATCTATCCCATCTATGAAATGTAGATGCTTGTTATTGTCTATGTAGTCAAACAGCGTACACACTATCTTGAAACGTGGATGTGTGTGGTACACAATGACCAAAAGGTACTCAAGTAACCCGAAAAGGTGATTCTGACTCACTACCATTCATGATGGATGGAGCCATTGGTGGACAGCCTTAAATACAAGATCCAAAACTAGCAAATTAAAGGTAAACAAGTGGATCTATCTTTTTTTTTCTTGGAATTGCATGTGCATGCGATAACGGTATTGAATGGACCCCTGCCATGAACAACCTTTTCATGAACGGGTATGTGGAAGACCAAGACTTTGGCGGGGGTGCAACAAGTGGATGCAAGTTCGATGGCCATTATTTCTGGTGGGGAATGGATGAGCACATTGCAGTGTTGGCGAGTGTGTCACGGTGAAAAATGTTACCTGAGATGTTTTTGGTTGTGTTGGGTACAACAAGATAATGAGAACGAGTACATGCAAGTGCTGGTGAGTGAAGATGGGTGAAATTTCAAAAGGCTACATGACCAGCTGTTAAACCTGCCAAATAATCCAGTCATAGTGGATGAGGACACCATTAGAGTTACAGCCTCTACCAATGCTGGAGCGGTTGTGGACAACAACTCTCTTTATCTTATGGCTGGCCTTCTACAGAGTGATGCGATGGTGGCGAAAATTTTCAACAAGATGACAATACTCATGCTAAACTATGTAACCAAGCTTTGTGGAATGCCAAAGTGCATGAATTGAATCGCAACTTGTCCTTCACCTCCATAATCTTGGAGGTTGCTGTGTAATGCTATGCACATGTGTAATACTTCCATTGACCTACTATCATGTAATGGATGGCAAAATCAAGCATACATATCACATAATGAGAGTACATGCACAGGGGAGTTGTAGATCCAAATGGTGAGGGATGGAATACAAGATCCTTGTGGCTAAGTTTACCTACAACTTGGCCGCATACTCCGTGACAAGGAAGTATCCCTTTGAGGTTGTGTCTGGGATACAACGTACATGTCTATTAGATCTTGCAAAATGGTTAGAACTATGGTACACAATTTTGTGTAGGACTTAACAAAGGCGCATAAGGGTTTACACAAAGGACTTCACAAAGGACAATTACAAATGAAGAGACAAGCAAAAAGGGACTAGATAAGGAAGTAGTTTCTTATGGAATGAAGAGTACTAAAAAACTCTTTACATGGCAAGGATATAAATCAATAGAATCAAGCCTTAATGGGAGGTTCCTTCTTCTTCAAGGAGAAGCAAGATGTATGATATAAGCTAGAGCTGCCAAACCACGATGGATACATCAGGTGTTCCATGTGCCTCTTCACAGAGTATATTAGGATCAATATGTGTGTTTCATGATACAGGGAAAGGCCCCTCCTCTGATGAATATTTCTTGGACATTGTTGGCACGAAAATGTGTGGAAGTTCCTTGTGGGTTTACAAGGTTGGCTGTTTCACAATCGATGCATTTAGCATGGCCATTTGAGAGTACCAGGAGCGCAACTGGTTTGATTATCCATAGAGGGAGTTGATGTTATGAATGTTGGTAACTAAGGCAGCAATTGATTCACCTTGGTCTCAATTAATTCATGCAATTGTTTTACTCCACATGAATGTTTGACCTAAGAACTAGGTCATTTGGTGCAGGATGAAGAGGATTTTTATAAGAAGTGATAGCAGGTACACCAAATAAAACTACGTAGCACATTGGCTTGGAAGGATGAATTCCTTTCCCATTGATGTCAAAGATCCATGTGTCAATGTTCATGAAGCATCGATAGGTTCAAAAAGCAATAGAATGCCTTGATAGAAGGCTTGAAAAAGTTGAGGGAGTTTCAGTTGGTTTTTGGAGGCATTGATCTCCTCGCGCATGAGGGAGCCTAGGATTCAATAGAGAGATTCCAGTCATATCCATGATCTGTGAATTTTATCGCACCATGCATTTTAATTGCAAGATTTCCTTGCCTCCCGAAACTTCCCCTGCACACATCTAATGGTCCTATGGAATATTTCGAAGCACACTTTGGTTAAACCACTTACAGGTAGAACATACAACAAGAATGTTGGATACTAGTAGTGAACTTGCTCTGAAGAGAGGGTCGTACTTCTCTCAGGAGTAGTTCATGTTTCCAAGGGGTTGAGGGTAGCCATTCGAATTAAAAACTCCTCTTGATGTAGTATAATGTGACTCCGGATGCCTCCTCAGCTCATAGTGCAAGTAGTGCATGCTAAGCAATCTAAGCAAGCTAAGGAAGCTACATGTGTGGTGTAGGAAGAAAGAGATGTGCAAGAAGTACAAGGTGTTAGGCTGTACATGCCAGACATTGGGCACTGGGGAGTAACAAAGTAGCCCAGAGGAAAGGATGGTTCGACGAATGACACAAATTCAACCCACTTGGTGGGTGATTGAACATTAGTCTCAAGAGATTGACACACACTCTGATCTACATAGTCCTAAAGCATTTTTGGGAGCTGATTGGGCTGCTGGGACAGAATCCAGGAGAAGTTTTATCTCATCCAATCAAAGAAGAGTATGTCCATGGGTGTGATTGTGTACGATTCAACTTGGTCGCAGAATCTTCATGCCTTGGAGAGAGGGGAATTTCCCACAAAAATTCACAAATGATCTTAGGATCACAGCTTCCTCTTTAGTGAACTAGCGACAGGAAAGGGAACTCCGTACACCCATTTTGTAAAGATCTGCATAGTGGCCAAACTACATTGTGGAATGCTTAGGCAAGGGACAATGTGGGATGTTGTTCCAGATCCACGTCATTCAAGTGAATCCCCTGAGGTTAGTATAGGGTATAAGAAAACATTGATGAAACAAATCATGCACAGCACATCCTCCATGATTTGGTAAAAACATTACAACACGCCATTTGTTCATTAACTATGCATATTTTTCTTGTGGTCTTGAGTAGAGACATCGTTCCACCGAGTGGAGAAGATGCATTGTGAGCGTGCAACACCCCTTCAAGTCTCCTCCGCACCCATAAAGATGCACCCTTATGTATTCATCGCCGCTCCAGCCACATGAACCACAGTGCCCTCTACTTGAGCTCATCCATGGTTACTTTTTCATGGACATGTTGACGTGGTGTGCACCTTGCAATGACCTTAGTTGATGGTACTCCCTGGTTCAACCACTATTTTGTGGCATAACACCTGGTATGACTTTAGATTTGGATTCCTTAGATTTTTCCATGAAATATAGAGCTTTGATTTTCTCCATTTGAGTGAGTATGATGAAAGCTAGCCTAGCCTGAAGTCCGGATGTTGGGTAGGTGGAATCTGGTACTGACCATGGGTGGAGGGATAATCCAGCGCCAGTGATTCAAGTTCGTCTTCAATGAGCTCCAAATGCACATGGGCCATGAATGAAGAAACAAAAGGGACCTCCTTGACTAGGTTGAACTTCTCCTTGACACCTATGTTAGGAAAGGCGTTCCGATGAGTCATCGTCAAAGCACCTTCCGTTGCTTGGAGTGCAAGGCAAGGTGGACGGCTCGTCCAAGGGTTACTTCGACTGTCGTGGCAGGGGCTCTACTGCTCTGATTTGAACGTGCTTGGATATGTTGGAAGACTTAGATCACAAGGTACAAGGATCTGATGTAAATCACTGCGATAAGTAACCAAAATGTGTTTCGATTCAATTTTCCTGAATACAACGTGTTCTGCCCACTCAAATCCATGATCATTGTGCTCCACACTCTTCACCATTGGTGTCCCTTGGTTGTCCCAAACATGGGTAGCGTAAACCAGGGAAAGTTAGGCATCCTTGAGGGTGCCTCTACACCCACTAGTGCCAACAGGACAAACATGTATTGTTACTTCTACGAGACATAGAACAATCCCTCTTTTGGAGGGTGGTTAGAACAATTTTAGGTCTGCTACGTTTTGATATTGTCAAATCTTTTTAGTCACCCAGTTTCAATGATCAAGAAGGGGCTTCACCATTGTACATCAAATTGTGACAGCTCGTCGACCACTGGGTAAGGCCCAAAAACCGAGTCTCACTTGTAAGAGGAGGAACATCCCTTACTCAGGGACGTGGTGTTTTTATGTGGACATGCTCCCCGTTTATTAGGAAAGCAAGCTCTATGGACCACCACTTGATATTAAAAACATTACATCCTGCTCCTTGGATCTCTCTCTCTCTCTCTCTCTCTCTCTCTCTCTCTTGGTATCAGGCAAGGTTGCGGGCCTGAAACGGACACATCGGCAAAGTAGCATTAGAGAAGAGGGATGACGACCGAAATCCACACGGTCGACCACTTGTCTTGTGGTCGTCGGTGACTGAGTGGAAAGCGATAGGGTTCCAGCCGAGCATAAGGGAATTCATATGGAATGCGCAATAGGATCAGAGGTGGAGCCTCTTACGGCTCACATGGTAGCCGTTGGAGGGCGGTACCACACCTCTAGGCACTCGAAGGACCATCCAAACTGGGGATGGCCATACAAGTTGGGTCGGAACAGGCAAGAAGGGCTGGGAGGGATTATTGCAGGTTTCCTAGCTTTCCTACCCGTATTTTCCTAGAGCTTTGGGCTCTCTTTTGAAACATGGGCCCAAAGTGGGCGCGGTGAGCTGCTGCCAAAGTTTTCTCGGCTAGTGGTGGCGCCTTGAAGCAATTCCAGCATCCTCGGAAGTGATATGTCAAATGCTCAAGGTAGTGTAGTTTGTATTAAAAACCAAAGGTTCCTAGGAAGGTTAGGTGGTGATCCATTGGCTATGACTCTCACGGCCGCCATCGTAGCTCAATCAGGGTTGGGATAGAGGACATGTCCTCGTGGTAGTTAGGAAGAAGAGAATTCCTTCCATGGAAGGACCTGTTTATAGGCTGGTCTACCAGGCACGGTTTGGAGACCTACTACCTCTAGTCATCAGCAGACACAGCAGATGGGCAAGTCCTTCATAGTGCCTTCAATTGACTCTGACATGTACTCCCCGATGTGCATTTGTATGCCTTGTGCAATTTCCGCTTTGGGGGCAAAGGAGGTGACCTCGCCGGCTCCCGCACAAAAGACCCCCCCACCGCATGATGCATAGCCGCATCTCACTACCCGTAAAGAGGATCAGGGCATGACACTCGTCATGGCCCTGTGAGACAAACAGCACAACCTCTATCCCAAACATGGAGCTTTGGTAGTTGGCTCTTGGATGAGGCCATGGACATTGCACGATGTCTCCTTGGCCTTAGTGTAGCATGCTCCCTTATGGAGTGGCTGGATGTTCAATTGTTGTAGCCCGGCAAGAAGTACAGAGACTTCTGCTGTAACATGTTTTGCTGCTATGGCAAAGATTGAGAGCGTGGATCTTTTTGTTATCTTCACTTAACTGTGTAACTACAAAGACATCCTCAAGGGTGAAGCCCGTGATGCAGTTAGTGCTACCCCAACCGCCTATCTATACCAAAGCACCTCAGTTGTTACAAAACCTTCCACCTATTTGACCCCATACTCATACTAGGAGCAGAGATGTAGGAGGGAGGGGTATCTCAGGAAGGGGCAGTGGCAGTCGTGAACGTCACCGCGGACCTCAAAGCTGTAGCTTTTGAAACTAGGTTGGGTACTTCTGGCACAAGTGTCCCACGTTACAGTGGAAAATGATGGAAATACAACAATAGTAGTAACTGTCGTAGTAGCCTTAGTGGCAGCAACAATAACAGTAGCAACCATAGCAGCACCACCAGCAGCAACGCCAATGGCCTCAACAGGATTAACAGTAGGCACACAACCCAATTGCCAGGTAGGATGGACTGCAGAGTGAAAGAATTAGTGGCGGTCCATCGACCATGGCACCATTTGGTGCAGCAAGAAGGGCCTCCAATGCAGTTGCTTTTTCCTCTTCCATTGGTAAAGGTACCACCTGCCTATCATGGCCCCTACTACGCACAATCCTTCTTGGGTGTTTTGGTCCCTATACAAGAGTGGGCTCAGTGCGTGGATATAGAGATGGCCCAAGCACAACAGCCAACTACTCCACCATCCGGGTTGACTGGGCGGTCCCGTTAGAGCCTCAGCTTCCCGAGGCAACCGTGGTGACCCATCCAACTGTTTTCTACAACTGTTAGGTCAGAGGCTAGGGAACACCCATGTTACCATGGATCATTATCTCCCCATGCGTGAGTGGCTGTTTGACACAGCAGCGTCACATCACATGTCTTCACACTGTTAGTTGTTTGTTGCACTACACACAACTCATGGTGTGCAAGGTGTGCGAACAGAATCCGAGGAGATCATTCTTGTTGAGGGCAATGCAACTGTGGACCTCAGAAGGATTGTGCATGCACCTTCTCTCCAATACGAACAGAATCCGAGGAGATCATGTGGACCTCAGAAGACCAATGCATGTACCTTCTCTCCAATACAAATCACTGCATATTTTGCCTCTCACGGATGACTACAGTTGCTTCTGTTGGGTATTCTTGCTTAAGGCCAAGGAAGATGCCTAGACAGACATATTTGAATGGATAGATTTAGCAGAATGATAGACAAGATGTAAGCTTCTAGTACTGCACACTAACAGAGGAGGAGAACTTCTTGGCACACTAACAGTGGAATTCGAAGCTCAAGGGATCAAATACCAGACCACTAGTCCTTGTACACCAGAACAAGACTGAGTTGCCATACAATAGCACCGCACTCTGGGTGTTTCACTCCGCACAGTGGTCACTAAATCCAGCATTTCCTTCAGCTTCTTGGAGGAAGTGTGTCATGTGGGTGTGGAACCACATTCCACAAGGTCCACTGCCAAAGGTGGTGACACCCTGGGAACCCTGGTTTAAGGAGAAGGCTGACCTTAGACCAGCGCGTGTCTGGAGAACCATGGCTCATGTATGGTTTCCCAAACCTAAACGTGAGAAAAACCTCAGTCATTGTGGCCGCTGGTGAGTCTTTGACAGGGTCTTCCACATCTCAACAGCGTGGCTCTTTTATGACCCCACGCACCATGCTTTGTGGAGAGTCAAGATGCGTCCTTCTTGGAACAAGTTTCACACTTTGGCAAGTTCTACCTATGCCACGTCCCAAGAATTACCCTCAGTACGTGAGTGTACCTATGTTTTTCCCCACTCTGACACCACGGCCTGACAGAGAAGGTCCACAAAATCATGGTGCAGAAATGCCCTCACATGGGCCTATGGACCTTCTCACGCCCATAGACCTTGCCAGCTCAGAATCAGGTTGTACACCCTCTCCACCAAGGCTTGATCCCGCCAAGGGACGTGCACATGCTGAGGTAGCACAGACACCATCTGTCAAACCCATACAGAGATCGCTATGCTCATTACCTTGGGTGGACTACAAACGGTTCTATCACACAGTTGGGGTGAACGGTGGATAAAACCCACTGTGTGAACCATTGATGCTAGCCAAGGCCAGGGGGCGCCCCGATGCTGCTGAGTGGGAGAAATCTATGGCCGTTAAGTTAAATGCACTCCTGGACCATAGTGTGTACAAACTTGTAAACGTTCCATGGGGAAGAAGAGCAATAGATGTCAAATGGGTATTCAAGCTGAAACGTGATGTGGCCCGCCTGATTGATAAGTACTTGAACAGGACTATACTGACACCTATGCACCAAGTCATGTGCTGCTGTCCATTGTGGCAGATGAGGACTGGGACATCCATCACATGGATGTGAAGAATGCATTCCTCAAAGCTTCCCTTGAAGACGAACTGTATGTCAAGCAACAAGAAGGCTTTGATGACGGTACTCATTGGGTGTGGTTGCTGTTCAAGGCACAATATGGTTTGGAACAGGCCCCAAGGTGCTCGAACAAGGAAATCCAACATACACTAGAACTTGGTGGATATACTTAGAGTCTCTGTAACCCATCATCATTTGTATGTTGGGAAGGCAGTTCACCAGCTGAACTGCTTGTCTACGTGGATGACGAACTGATCTTGCCCCCCTCATCAAACCTATTTGGACAAACAACAACACTGCACAAACCGCAGTATCGGATGACAGATTTGGGTGAAGAAGAAAACTTTCTTTCCATGTGTATTCCAAAGAACAGACCAGCATGTACTCTCACTCTGCATCAAGGACAATTCATTGTCCAATACTTGGTACAACATCTACCTGCCCAGCAATCACCCATAAGCCCAGATGTCTATGCCCATGTACCAGATGTATGGACTACCAGTTCCGCACAAACCATGGATCCAACCATGTACGAATAGATCATTGGTAGCCTGATGTACCCTTCTGCTATAAGAAATTGTCACTAGAGGGCGACACATTCGTTTGTTTGTCTATCGGCAGAAAACACTTTGGGTTCAAATGAATACAGTTCAATAATTTGTGGCTATGCCATGAAATTTTTTTGAAATTGAGCATTCTATGCGTTATCATAGGTGTTTTGGCTCATTTTGGACCGTTTTGTGCATGTTTTAGGATTTCTTCCACAACTGGTCTCCATTACTTGAATTTTTAGGAGTAATTGAGTAAGTGAGAAAGAGGGAAGGAGAGAGAGAGAGAGAGAGAGAGAGAGAGAGAGAGAGAGAGAGAGATAGAGAGAGAGAGAGAGAGAGAGAGAGAGAGAGGGAGAGAGAGAAAAAAATTGAGATGGAGAAGAGAAGAGTGGGAGAGGGGGAGAGATGGAGAGAGAGAGAGAGGGGG
>SZWC01008888.1:34375-63902 GCA_023375785.1 Penium margaritaceum | reverse complement strand
GGGGGGGGGGAGGAGAGAGAGAGAGAGAGAGAGAGAGAGAGAGAGAAGCGATGGAACAGGTCAAGCGACAAAACTAGACACTGACAGAATATAAAAAGTACACTCATGCTCCAAATTCTTGGTCCTCATAGCCCTGCATTTTGGGGTTGATCATGAACGTTAAGAAGTTCACAGAAGCCTCGGACGCCTCGGCCTTGAAAGGACGCTGTTGTCCCACATCTATGGGCCGCAGCTTCGATTTGCATCGCAGGGGATGTAGATGAGGACCACCCTGGGTGGGCACTCTACATCCCTTGCCCTGCATGATTCCGTGGCATGAGGAAGCCATGAATCTAAGATTAAGAGCAGAAAATTATGCTTGGGGAACAATCTCTAGTATAGTAAGGTTCCAAGATAATGTGGAACCGTTGCTTTGCTGTCTTCATGCTCGCCCAACGGTTGGGTGCATGCTTGAAGTGCCTACCAAGGTTACAAAGCGCGTAGTCCAAGTTTTATCCCATGCGGATTAAATGTGCTGGCCTTCCCAGCCCAGATGACCTTTAGCAACAGGACCTCTCCATCCATTGATGATGTTATGACCATTGTCACCTGTTATTTGTCTTCTTTATCACAGACTTTGACCTCGTCGGCCACCTTGGGTATGTACGTGTACCGCGACTCAAGCACAAGTTGCATGCCAGTTTGAAATGGGTTTACAACAAAAGTTTATTGATGCGGTTCACACCGATGAGGAACACAGTTTGCTTAAGCATGCTCATGGCCGCACCTCCACGTCAGCAAGAAGCTTCTATGACACGGTGGTCCCATAACGCCACTACCAATCAAGTTTGTCGGTGACAAAGTTGTGACACCAGCTGCATCAGGAGAGCTAACTAATTGGGTTCCCATCCATTGCCACCACCCCACACTCTGAGAGAAAAGCCACCACTTTCTCTTTGATGTTGATGGATGACAGTGGTGTGCCGGCCTTGCGCATGCAAATTAGTGCATGCTCCACTTTGTTCTTAAGTCCGGGATGCTACAAAATGTAGGCCTTGCGTCCACAGTTTCCTTGCACCCTCGAACATTTCTTGGCGGCCTCTTTGATTGGAGCACACGAGGGGTTGGACAGTGCGGAGATGTAGATGGTGCATAAACGGTTTGTGCCCGGCTTGTACAAATCACGAACCATTGATGGAGACAAAATTTCATAGATGGATGGCTGATGAGGAATCTTGTAATGCTGTTGTAAATGCTAGATGGCCTTGATGATGCTACCACACCGGACGACAACGGCATGGATGATGGGCACATGGCTGAAGCCATACAACTCCATGTACTTTCCATGTTTTGTAGTGGATTCGGTCGGCGAGAATGTGGGTGGTGTAAGAGGCAGCTGCAGGACGTCAACGATGGCATCGGTGACAGTTGCCGCCTCGTCCGCCAATGCCTCCGCTTCAAGCTTTTCGATGATCGCCTCTATTGGGTGATGGACACGTTCAACAGCTTTTCGAGCTGTTGGGTGCTTTTTCTTTGTCAACATGAGTTTTGTTACATCCATGTCTTGGGGTACATCATCTTCTCCCTCAGACTCGTGGTCAGAGAAGACAACACATCTTCCCTTGCAACATGAGAGACCCTCGTGCAAACTCTCGAGCAGTTCACCATTGGTCGTGTCCATAGGTAGTGTCAACATCATAGGTGCAACCGATGGAGGGAGGAGAAGCGGGTGTTTCCTTGGCCTTCTGTGAAACCAACCCGTCATTGGAGGAGGGACTAGATTGGGTGCAGCGAGGGTAGGTGCCACACGCCCTCTGTACTCATCATCAAAGATCTTGTAAAAGAACTCGGTGAGAGATGTGTAATTTCATGGGATTTTCCAAACAATGTGTAATCACAAAGCATGGTACACCGGCAATGCGAGTGTGAGTCACGACCCGGCTACCAGTCGGCCGTTGCAAAGAGCCACCGCATCCAGTCGTCCAAACAGAACCGGCTGCCGTGACTGTTAATGACGATGGCATTGATGCTGTAGATCAGACGGTTTCTAAGGCAAACATGCCAGTGGCTTTCAGGACAACGCATGCAAACAAAAACAAAAGCACAATGGCCGACGTGCCAGACCCAGCCGTTGTCAAAGAACTGTTTGTACATTTTGAATTTGAAATGTCTATCTATGTGCGCTCCACAGAGTTCACGCCTCATAAAAGTCAATAGGCACAATTCAAAGAATACACAACTACGCTAGTGTCCAACTTCCCCCATTGAAACAAAAAAAAAGATAAAATGTTGGGAGAATAATGACATCATGCCTACAAGCATTTCAAACAGTAAAATCTTGTAGTAGTATGGTACCTAGCATCCACCACCGGACCGGGAAGTACATGCGCAGTCAACTTGATTGCCCAGTTCAACCAGCAAGCATGCATTAAGCATCACAAAGCATTACTCAAAGTGCTGCATTATGTGTGTGACACGGCTGAGCTTGGAGAGGTGTTTGCCTCGACTATGGGGCCACTGCTCAATGGCTATTGTAAAAGTGACTATGCCCGCGATCGTGCTACTCGCAGTCGTGGTAGTTTTTTGTTTAGGTTGTGGGACACAACTGTGTTTTGATGCAGTGCAAAATAGTCATGTGTGGCATGGAGTGTTGTTGAAGTAGAGTACATGGCACTGGGAGAGGCAGCATTTGAGGGAGTTCGACTTGCGGGCATGCTCCAAGAGTTGGGTTTGGATGTGCGCACAATGTCGTTGTTTAGTGAAAGCTTTGTTGCACACCGCATTGCTAAGAATGATGGTGTATTGTACCCATGCACCAACCACATCAACGCTGAAAACCACTTTGTGTAAGAAGCTGTTGAAGATAATGTCGTCCTAATCAGTGCCATCAGTGGGGAGGCACAACTGGCTGATTTCCTCGCGAAAGCTCCACTGGTTCCATTTATGTTCTTTCATCTGCATCAACTAGGATGTGCACCTGCCACACTCCCATCCAAGGGGGCATGTTGATTCCTTGTACACATTACTTCTTGTGGCCGACATGCTCTTCCACCAAGTGGAGACGATGCATTGTGAGCATGCGACATCCGTGCAAGTCTCCTCGTCACCCATCGAGATGCACCCCTATGTACTCATCTTGACCCTTGTCACATGACCCACAGTATCCTCTCCCTGAGATCATTCATGGATGCTTTTGAGAAGCTCCCTAACACGCTTGCCACTGGCCGGGCGTCAGCGCTCAGTCAGCTCGCGGCGTCAGCGTAGGTCAGAAGCAAAACGGTAAGTGTTTGGCTAGACGACACGAGCACAGTGTCAAATTTGCTTTCCATAAATAAGCACATGCAAAGAGAGGTAACAAATGACAGGTCCACGGCATAAGTACCTGCCGTGGCGCACGATGGGTGTCGCACGCGGTTGTGCAAGGTCTGTCCTAAAACCGGCCCAAAAACACTGTTTTGGCCGTAACTTTGCGCAGAAAAATCAGAACGCCACGCTGTCTGAACCTAGAGATGCAAAACCTTGAGCCGGATCCTACGAATGGTCACACGCATAAGTACGGCACCAGTTGGTGGATAGACAATGCAAAGCACGCAAATCGGGCTCAAGAGACCGAGAAAACTCTAGCGTCTATAGAAAAACCGCAAAGCACCCCGGCAAGCACCCAGGACATCGTGGCAGCTCCCTGGCAGCTGTTGGTGGGTGGAGCCACCACTCGTCGGTGCTTCGGCGCCAGTTGCGTCTGCATCAAGGATAGGTTGCAGAAAAACTACAGGAGGTCCGAGACAACATCCACGACGCTGGGGCAATCGTCGGTCAGCTGCGAGTGGGTGGTCCACCACCTACCGTCGCACCGGTGCCTCAGGGGTCCGCATCGGGGACCATGTCATCGCACTTCCATGTACCGCAGCTCTACTGGCTATTGCTTGTGATGGGTGGAAGCCACACACACCAACACTCCCCCTGGCTGACACAACTATCAACATAACGATATCTGGTCGAAGGCAAGAAAGGATGGCTCACGCGACCAATCATAGTGAGCACCAATCATACCACATCATAGGGTCTCCTCGTGACAATGGTGCATCCCACCAAATACCCGGGTCTCGACCATGCAAGAAGTCAATCACACACCTACATGTCAAACATCATGCAAGAGAGACAGAGAAACAAGGTCTCCTCGTGACCCCAGAAAATGTCTCCGGATGTCCGGGTCTCGACCACATCATGTATGGATCATACATAGCACATGTAGGCAATGGGTCTCCACATCACACTTGTAGAACTCACCAGGTGCGCGGATCTCGACCAGCATAACCTTGACCCTAGCATCGTGCGGCACCCCAAGTAACCTCGCTGTCCTCAAAAGAGTGTCTGGCCAAAGCCCACACACCAACATCCCCTCTGGGCTGGAAAGGCTGACAGCACGAGCAAGGCTGATGGCTGCTCCCAAAGCAATTCCTGAGGAAGGAGCACGGCTCCCCCATGGCCACACACCCCTGCACAGAAATATTAAGGGTGACGATGATGCTGGTGGGGTGTGCTCCCAGAGAGCCTCACCATGAAGTGGCGTTGTTGCTATCATCGTCTTCTTGTCGGCTAGCTACATCTGCGGCATGTAGGCGGTCAGTCGCAGAATAAAACTGACGGTGGACCTCAATCGTGTGCATGTCGGCACGAGCTAGAGTCTCCTGCAACCTAGCGTTCTCACCCCGTATAAAGGAGTGGAGCTGCACCTGCTTGCCACACAAGTCGAGGTCCTTTACATCAGTTGTCGACTCAAGTGCCGCCGAGCAACAAGCTGCTGGTAGGGCGTGAGCGCAAGGCATTGAGTCACCACATAAGTCATCTGGGGCTGTACGAACGGCTTCTGCAAAGGCACCTTCTACTTGTGACACACTTGTTGCTCAGCCGTGAGCCACTGGCCGGACGTCACCATATGTAGGTACACTTGCATTCGCGGTGACATCGCGGTCATCAAAGGTGCGGTCAGTGCCGTGGTGCTCCTCGCAACCCCTGGTTTGCAACCCATCATCCACCTGCTGTTCGAGATCCGCCTGTCCCAGACCTGCCTTCTATAGAGACCACACAGCTGCCTCGAGACGCTTGTGTACACCCTCCACACATTCCATGACATTCTGTCATGCTGGAACAATCGCGATGAAATTGTGGCTGCTGGCCTCCCGGAGCTCGGCCACGAGACTGTGCACGTGCGCCTCCACTCCAGCCACGGCTGCCTCCTGAGCGTCCATCGCGGAGCTCAGGCGCTTGGCGCAGGCGCTCGTCATCGTGTCAACAACGCTGGTCAAAGAAGCCCTGAGCCGGAGGTCGACAACTCGCTCTGCGTCCTCGACCATGGCTACTCCAAGCTCATGTGGTGCCGCCAACGTATCGCACACACAGACGTCTACCCTCATACAGGGGTCATCCTATGCTCGTACTATAGCTGCTACAAATACAACAGCACACTGGGCCTCTATGCTTGTTACCGACTCCGTGTCTGACCAATTCCCCATGTACGACTCGTCGTCCTCATAATGGGCGTCTGTCCCCTCCTGGCGGTCAGCCACATGCTCCTGCCGTTGAGCACTATCCCGTGCATCAATCATGTGCTGTCCTATGGTCGTCGGTGAGCACTCCACACCCCCTACCAGCCGGCGGATGGGGAAAAACCAGGAGGGAGTGGCGTACCAATCCCCCGGCGGAGGACGAGGGAGACGGCTCTACTGCAAATACTGCCACCACCATAGCAATTGTTATCGTCTCGACCATTGTCACGCTATCAATGTACTCTTTTGCCTCTCCTTCTCCCTCCGTCACATCGACTGCAATCTCCAACTCGATCTCTGAAGCTGACTCAACGTCAGACCACTCCTCCTCAGACGAACAGTCCTCCAGCATAGCGAGATGATGCACCAACTAAGTGTGTCGTAGGCCACCATCTGCTGCCTCAGTCCTCGGCTCCAAGGTAGTCGTCGGCGGACATTCCATTCCCACCACGACCGACACACCACCAGAAGGTGGAAGGGGGTGACACATCAATCCTGCAACCGGAGACGATGGAAGTGGCTCCTCGGCAACGTCTATCACTACTGGTGATGACGCTGTCGGCACTGCTACTGCTGACTGGGCACGTCTAGCCTGTCAAGCCATCCACGAGGGGTGCCGGCAGAAGTGATGGCTAAAATAGCGACGGGGCCGGAGGTCCGGATGACATTGACTGACTCCAGGACAGAGCGGAGGGGGTCTAATGTGGAGCTGAGGTCGGGTGGTGAGGGACCGGTAGGTGACGGCACTGTAGGAGGTGAGGATGGCAAGGAGGGAGATTGGGATGTCTGCAGCGGCATGGTGGCAACGACCCGCTCAGAGAGTACATGATCTGTGACCTGTTGCACCATGCGCTTTAGACCTTGGAGTTCAGCGTACAAAACCACCATAGCTCTACTGAGGGGTTCCACGGTATCGGCTAACAACGTCTCTGAGTCCGATGGTGAAGACAAAGGGCGGGACCGTATCCAAGGCGGTTGCCACTACGCAGAACGCTGGCGACACTGGCGCCATCGATGGTATTGATCCCCACAGTTGTAGCAGGCAAAACCGTTGGACGCCTGAGGCGTATGCCACAGCTGAAATTACCACTGTGGACACTGCGCCTACGACGTATGGAGAGCCGGTGCCAACCACAGCGCCGGCTGAGCTCCCTGCCACGCCAGTCTGCTCACCTCTGGAGCTCAGCATGGGTGAGTACACACACCACATCCTCCCGCTGGCACAAGGCCATAGGGAGAGGTGAGCCATCAAAGCACAACATCTCAGACAAGCTGTGATGGCGTCACGAGGACGGTCACCACCACGCTAGTGGTGCGCTGCTGTGCGACTCAAGTGTGCGACCTCAAGTCGCCTTTGGTGCTGATTGTGCACTGGGCGCCTTCGTCAGCCGACGGCCGTGGCCTCAAGCCACCTTTGCTGCTGTTGTTACTACTGCAACTCTCGCAGCGGATGCAGCTACAACAATTCCCATCGTCAGCCGACGGTGGTGGCCTCAAGCCACACTTAAAAGGTAAAACAATTAAAAGAACACAAAATCTCGTCTTTTTGCGTTGACCAAATGATCGGCATGAGTGGGGTATCCCGTCTCGGAATCTTACTCAAATGCCCCACTCGAGGAGCCCCCCGGTCCTCTTTCTCCTCCCCCCCCCCCTTTTATTTCAGGCGTCACTTCCTTGGGTGCCCCTTTTGGGGTTGTTCCGGGGTGCCCCCTTGAGGACCTCCCCCTGTGATCTACCCCTCCCCTTTTTTCGGTTGGGTGTGTAGGCTTGAGCCTCGCCTCGAGGGAGCCCGTCGAGCGAGCCTGCTCGACGAGCCCGTTGAGCGAGCTTGCTCGACAAGCTCGCTCGCTGCGAGCAAGTAGCTTCGAGCTGCATGCTCGCAAAGCAAAGCTACAATGTAGCTTTGCGAGGCGAGCAAGCGGCAACAGTGGCTGCTACTGTTACGGTTGCCATTGCTGCGTGGGCTGTTGCTGCTGCTATTGCAGCCCGCGTGAGCAGCCGCGGTCGCGCTCTATAGCAGCCAGCCGGCGCCGTCGCTGCTACTGCTGTTGCCGTTACACCTATTGCACACCGCTGCTGCTACTACAGCTGCTTGCCGCTACTGCTGCTGCTGCTGTTACTCATTATTGCCTGCTACTGCTGCTCGCAGCCACTAGCTCCTGCTGCCGCTTGCTACTATTGCTGATGTTTGCTGCAGGATTAGCATCAGCGTACGAGAGCAACAGTTAGTAGCAGCAGTAGCAACAGGCGGCAGCTACAGCAGCTGCTACTGCCCTGCGCTGATGCTGCTATTACAGCTGCTGCTGTTGCGCCTACTGTTTGCCACCGCTGCTGCTGTAGCTGCTTGCCGCCGCCGCTGTTGCTATTGCTGCTTCTGCTGTTGTGGTTGCTTTTGCTGCTGCGACTACTTCTGCAGCTGCAGTTTGTTGCTGCTATTGCAGCGGCGTCTACTGCTGCTGCTAACTCTCCTGATGCTCCTGCCGCTGCTGTAGTGGTTGCTGTTGCCGCACCTCGCCGCTCGCCGCTCGCTGGTCGCTACCAGCTGCTTCTTCTACTCTCTCACGTGCTGAAGGCGGGTGACGTTGGCCGTTGAGCCTACACACCGAATCCGGTTCCCGAATCCTAGCCTGGATTCGGATTCAGGGTTCAAATCCACTGGCTGGATCTGGATTTGCGGATCCGAATCCAGGATTCGTGAATCCTAGTGGATTCCCGAATCCTGTCGAATCCAAAGTTTTTGGCTCTTTGTTCCACTTAGTTGAGGGGTTAGGGTTCAATGTTGAAGTGTGAAGTTTCTGAGGTCCTCTTTAGCTATTTAGATTTTCTGACAAGGAGCATGATGGTTGAAAGTGTGGTTTTGTTGCAATGTAACATAAACTACTTTGCTTCATGCATGACTGGTAACATGACGAAAGCATGACAACATGCATGCCCTTCTACACTTGCTGACATTGCTAACATCACAGCATGACGGCATGCCTGCCCTCCTGCATGTACAAACATTGCTAAAAACATCACAGCATGAATGTGTGGCTGCCCTCATGACTGCCCTCCAACACTTTCTAGCATTGCTATCAACTTCACAGCATGACGGAATACCTTCCCTCGTACATTCTCTACTCACTACCTGCATCACCATCACATGCATCATGACCCTCCACATCATCATGAGCAATGAGATCATCATCAATGACATCCTCATCGTCAAGACTGTCATCACCCTCTTCAATTTGCTCTTGATGTGCAACCTGCGCCGCTGGACGGAGGAGATTCACACGCTTCTCTTCTTCCTCCAGTTCTGGAGCAACGTCGCCATTGGGTGTGACTGGGAAGTTTGCCAAGAGAGGCTCGTTTACCCATGAATTCAGCAGCATGAGACTCTCAATCGTTAGGTCAACCAGTGACTGTCGAAAGTCTGTGATGATGTGCCGACCCAGTGAGAAAAGACGCTCCGATGGTGTGCTTGTCGCTGGAACGACGAACAAGTCAAGCGCGGCAAGGTGGGAGGTAGGGAACACTTTGTCGTGCTTTTGCATGTACTTGAGGATGTTGCAGCTATGGCCCTTCTTCGCATCTTGGCCCAGCTTTCGACCTCCATGTCAAGCGAAGACGGTTCAGAGGGCTCATGCACTTCTGGTTCAGCAAACATGTCGGCACCAGCATCCTTGAGAGCTGCAGCAAGCATGCTCTGCTCCTCTCTGATTCTCTGGCTGCGGCGAGGCTGAACCTGTCGAGATGTAGCTGACGTGGTCTGGTCCTGTGACTGGTTGTTATCTAAGCACATGCATATTGAATGTTGGCTGGCAGAAACTGAGCACATGCATTCACATTGAATGTTGGCTGGCAGAAGCTGAGCACATGCAAATTGAATGTTGGCTGGCAAAAACCGAGCACATGCATTCACATTGAATGTTGGCTTTCAGAAACTGAGCACATGCATTCACATTGTATGTTGGCTGGCAGAAACTGAGCACATGCAAATTGAATGTTGGCTGGCAGAAACTAAGCACATGCATTCACATTGTATGTTGGCTGGCAGAAACTGAGCACATGCAAATTGAATGTTGGCTGGCAGAAACTGAGCACATGCATTCACATTGTATGCTGGCTGGCAGAAACTGAGCACATGCAACTTGAACGTTGGCTGGCAGAAATTGAGCACATGCATTCACATTGAATGTTGGCTGGCAGAAACTGAGCACATGCAAATTGAATGTTGGCTGGCAGAAACTGAGCACATGCATTCACATTGAATGATGGTTTCCATAAACAGAGCACAATATGTGATTGCAGCAAGACATCATCGCAACAATGTGAACACACCTGGAGTGCCTGTCGTTGATGACGTCGCAGTAGCATCGCCGTGACTCTGTGAAGTAGAGGCAACTGCTGCTGCTGCAGCGGTTGCTGCGGCCGCTTCCAAAGAAGCTGCAGCTGCCTGCTCCTCCTCGCGGCGTTGCTGCACTTTCACGTTGTATGGGCGCAAAAGATCAAGGACTTTCAGCTGCAATTGTGCGGCGTTGCTGATGCCAGGCTTGGGATAGATGCGCTCGTAGAAGCGCGGCCGGAACCTTGGGTCAACTGCCGTAGCCAAGACATGCCGCTCGGTGCAAAGCTTAACGTACTTTTCAAGCTTTGTGATGACAGCAACGATGCCGTCCTTCAGCTTGAGCAAGAGCCGTTCCTTGCAGTCAAGTCTCCCGGCATTACCGTGGCGCTTCGCCTTCTTCTCAGCAGCTAGCGCCTTCACGAGCCAGCTCTGCATCTTCTCAAGCAGAGACGCCTAGAACGGAATGACCAACGACAGCATGGGGTACGAAGAGCCGGAGACGTCGTCGGTGAAGCTCTTGAAGGGCTTCAAGATCACGGTCACTTGGCCAATGAGTTCCCAGTCATCGTAGGAGGGGCGCAACGCAGCACCATCACGCCCAAACTCTGTCAGCCATGTCTCCAAGACGTCTTTGATGCTGATGACGCTGTCGCACATGTCAAGGGCGCTGTTCCAGCGCGTCTCGGTGTCCAAGTGGAGCGAGAGGTACTTCTGGCCAGCCTCCTTCAACGCCTCCTCTAGCGACTCTTCCCTCGTTGGATTTTGCATCACAAATACCGCGATGGAGCGGACCTGCTTCAGAATGGAGGAGATGCGTGGTTGCTTGAGGAGGTCGCCGGCTGCTAGGTTGATGACATGTCCAAGGCACAGAATGTGCCCGGCCTTTGTGAAGGCGTCGTTGTTGGGTATGAGGTGCGCATCAATCATGGAGTCATTCGTGGACTCGTTGTCCACGGTGAGGCAGAACATACGCTCCCACAGGCCCCACTGCTGCAGTGCCGTCCGCAACAAGTTGTAGAGGTTCTCGGCCGTGGCACCGCCAGCGATACAATGGAAGGCCAGCGCAATGCTCCACACCTTGTTGTTCGTGTCAATCCAATGGCTTGCCAGTCCGAGGAAATTTGTGTTGTTGATGGCCTTCCAACCGTCGGTGGTGAAGGTTATGGCGCTTGTCACGGCGGCGAGCAACGTCTTGATGCACGTGCGGTATGCGGGGGCAGCCACCTTGATGAGGCGTGCCACTGTCATCCTGCCGGGAAGTGCTGCAGCCGGATTTGAGTGTGCGAAGGCCTTTGCCAGCCAGAAGGAGTCCATGGAGGCAAAAGACGCATTTTTTTCGACCACATGCTTCCAGATGCATGCAAGAAAATACTTCTTCTTGAAGACGAGGCTGACGCCAATGGCACTGCGCACGACAGGAGAATTCTCAGGATTAGTGGCTGCGACATCGGCCTCGGCGTTGGCAATCGCACAGCGCACATCCTCCAGTTTCGCGGCCACGGCCATGGCTTTCAGCTGTGCGTGGCATTCTTTGTGCACCTTGCGCAAGTGCTTCCACATGGCGGAGGTGGTGCCATCTTTGCAGGAGATAGTGACAGGCTTGTTCGGGTGTTTGGTACACAGGAGGCACATGGCGCGTGCAGGAATCCCTCCAAGCTTCTTTAAACTGCCCCACACGACGGAGTCACGCTGCTTCCGCTTGTCGCCGAGCTCGCCATCTTCAAAGCCATCCTCCTCGTCCAAGTCTACTGGTTCTTCATCGTGTGGAGGGAGATTCCCGGGAGAGGGATCGGTTTGAGGACTGTCGGCCATGGCAAAATTGCGGGGGCTCCCTCTTGGACTGCCAGCAACGACGAATGTTTTTGACTTGCTCCAATAACAATGGCAAGGGCGTTAGGGTGTGTCACAATCGGTGGCAAGGGGGGAGGGAGAAGGGGGGCGTCAGACGAGGAGTTTCCCAGGCCGCCCAGGTTTCCAGGGGGGCGGCTCGGGAACCAAAGCGCCTCGGTTGCGAGGGCTTCTGTCGTTCACGGATTCCGATGTTTGAACCGTTGGACATCCTAGATGTGTTGGACGCACACAGAATCTTTACCAAGTCCAAGGGCCATTCACGTGACCACGTGGTTGGTCCATATTCCACATATCATATGAACAACTTCATGTGGCCAATCATTGACCCCCTGACATGGTGTCATAGCCATGGGAGGCTGTGACACTATGACAGGTGGTGCACTCAACGGACGGTGTGCGATAGCGCGTATCGGAGCCAGCTTTTGGGGAGCCCACAACCCGGGAGCTTGCTTTCTGCCGTGCTCCCATCGGCGGAGAAGTCTGCACCACGCGGATTTGACCCGAGCCTGCTACAAATTACCCCCTCCCCCGCCCGCGGTGGATTCACCACAGGATTCGGGAATCCCCAAACAAGATCTGGATTCATGAATCCGGATTCGGATTCGGGATTCGTGAACCGGGTTCACGGATCCGTGGATTCGTTTGTAGGCTTATCCGCCGTAGTCGGGTGACGTCAATAGGTCGAGTGACTCGGTTGCAGCGGTGACGCTTACTGCTGCTGCTCTATTACGTCTCTGTTGTGCAGCTCGGCGAGAACTGTCTCGCAGCTCTGAAACCATGAG
Organism: Penium margaritaceum; assembly: GCA_023375785.1. Lineage (NCBI taxonomy): Eukaryota > Viridiplantae > Streptophyta > Zygnematophyceae > Desmidiales > Peniaceae > Penium > Penium margaritaceum. The sequence goes on along the minus strand of SZWC01008888.1, from coordinate 51,414 downwards.
AAGAGTTCCGAAAGCTTCCTAGCATGCTTGCCACTTGTTGGGCGTCAGCGCTCGATCAGCTCGCAACGTCAACACAGGTCGGACGCGAAATGGCAAGGGTCTGGCTAGACGACACAAACACAGTGTCAAATTTGCTTTCCATAAATAAAGACATGCAGAGAGAGGTAACAAATGACAAGTCCACAGCATAAATACCTGCCGTGGCGCACAACGGGTGTCGCACGCGGTTGTGTGAGGTCTGTCCTAAAACCGGCCCAAAAACACTGTTTTGGCCGTAACTCCGCGCAGGCAAATCAGAACGCTACGCCGTCTGAGCCTAGAGATGCAAAATCTTGAGCCGGACGCTACAAATGGTCACACGCATAAGTCCGGCACCGATCGGTGGGCAGACAATACAAAAACATGAAAATCGGGCTCAAGAGGCAGTCCATAGAGAAAACTCTAGTATCTACAGAAGAACCGCAAAGCACCCTGGCAAGCACCCAGGACATCGTGGCAGCTCTCTGGCAGCTTCTGGTGGGTGGAGCCACCACTCGTTGGTGCTCCAACACCTGCTACGTTTGCATGAAGGATAGGCTACTGAAAAAGTGCAGGAGGTCCGAGATAGCATCCACGATTTTGGGGCAGTCGTCGGTCAACCTGAGTGGGTGGTCCACCATCTGCCAACGCGTCGGTGCCTCGAGGGTCCGCATCGGGGACCATGTGGTCGCGCGCTCCTGTACTGCTGCTCTCCTGGCCGTCGCTCATGACGGGTGGAAGCCACACACACCAACTTTGTCATGGAAAACATGTATTGCACGTAATTGAAGATATACTTGGACATCGACGCCATAGATAGGACGCCGCGCATAACAGCTGGGAACTCTACAACAACCTCCGGGACGATGACGATGTGATGAACAGCTGCTTTTGTCGTCATCGGCCTACATCTGCCAGTGCGCCTGGTCGTGGCTAACGGGTGGGGGAGGGGAGATGAATGCTACGTCCGTGACGTACACGAGACCTTAAAACTCATGAGTGGGCAATTTTGTCCTTACATTCATGGCGCATCGCACGGCGACTTTAGGATCCTTAGGCCGTTCGGGGGAGGGCGTTCTGGCCAACTGCCTAACCTTCATTTTGTTTTGTTTTGTTTTGTTTTTTTTTCTTTCTTTCTTTTCTTTTCTAGAAGTTTCAGACACTTTCCAGAATGGTCAACACAAGAGTCGCCATCATATTGATGTATCGATATCATTCGGTTGACTTCTCGACGACACTCAACTTTCATGATGAAGGGTCGAGATATTCTCGAAGCCCCCTAACTTCTTTGCATAGCTTCTTGAATCCACCACTCATGGCGTGACCTTCCACGCTTCACACGACTTGAGCGGTGAAGACTCGACTCATGCCTCATTCTCATTCTCGGCATTGTATTTGTGTGGGACAGAGTTGTTACATGTCCATCATTTTGGTTGATAAATCCCCGGTGCACATAGTCAAAATTGAACCGACTACGGTGTCCAAAGTCGAAACCAAGACGCATGTGGTGTCCATAGTCGGAATCGAAATGACTGCGGTACCCATACTTGAAAACGACATGACATCTATGCCCCCGGTTGGTGTGCGTCATGGGCATGCTTGACATATGTTTGAAAGTCTTAACATATTTCTCATACATTTTAGCGACGACGCGGAAACAAACGTCGTCGGCGGGCGTACGCCTAGCATGGAAACAATTTCACGTGGTTTGTTGGGTCTCCGACGCCATGACGATTGGGGTCTTCGATATGTTAATGCGACAATTTTGCTTGTAGTAACGCGTTGCATATCATAGAGCCGATTTCTTTATCTAAGTCCGTTGTTTGAAGGATCGTCGAAGCTAAACAAATTGCACATTCTTCCTCCTGAAACGAGTCCGTGTGTTCCAACACATTCTTATCTGATTTTGGCAGCCTGTCAGGTGTCACATGGGGCCGGTTTGTCGAGACGCCATATACCTCCCATCATGCACGGCTACCATGTGCTCCCCTCAAGTGCTGTAGTACCTATTGCCGGAAAACATTGTTTCCTCCACATCGACAGTAGCGGCTGGGGGGGGGGGGTTCTCGCCTTACAGAGCATAGTGGTACGTCGAAGCATCGATGATGCTCCTCGTGCCCATGGCGGCCTCGTCCACGGTGCATGCGAGCCGAACGTGGGTATCCGAGTTATATAGTTCCATTTTTTATGAACAACATGCCCATGATGTCTCCCGATGGCAGAGAGCACGCACCACAGAGGTGGCGGACCTCGCACAACATCCTGGTTCCCACCAGACAACAGCAACGACGACTTCACAGATGATCCGTGCCTGACGCAGCAGACACCCACCACCGAGAACGACGATGCACCGCCCCCTGCAGTTGACGGGTCCCCACGCCCTGAAGCTGAGGGTCCCCTCAGGATGTCCCATGTAGGCAGGCGTGTGCTGCCTACCAAGGGCCTGCCCGTCGGTTCTGACGACGAGGCAAAGGCAGCCGACGCCAAGGCGAAGGCTGCGACCGCCCGCATCTTGGACCCCACCCTACGTGCTACCCCCAAAAAGCCGTAGGCTGCTGTGGACTTCCCCGGTGGCTCAACATTCGAGAACGTGGCCTCATGCAAAGCCGCAGTGGAAGAGTATGCGGTTCACAACCGCATGGCGCTGAGGTGGTTGAAAAGCGACCGCACTCGCTTTGTGGCGCGGTGCAAGCAGTACACGACAAAGAAGTGCCCGTGGATCGTTCATGCAGGGTATAGCAAGAAGTCCAGAGCAATGAACATCACGTCGTTCGTGGATGGCCATCTTTGTGACCCCGGCCTCGGCCGGGGTAACCCTGTCCGCTCCATGAGGTGGATTGCGTTGCACATTGAGAGCACCATCGCGAAGGACCCGTCGGTGAAGCCCAAGGCGCTGCAAGCGGTCGTGACAAAAGTGGCCAACACGAAGGTCCCCTACACCACCCTCTATCGTGCAAAGAAAGTTTGCTTGGAGAAGATGTACAGCAAGAAGGCGGACTCGTGGAGCATGTTCCCAGGTTACGTGGACGAGGTACGTCATCCCGCTCCGGTTTAGTCTACAAGATTTTAAACAAGTCAGCTATGTCATAGTTTAGGGATTGAACATGTGGAATATGCTTTCTCATGCAGGTGCTGAGGGTTGACCCGCTGGCTATCGCCAAACCCGAGAAGGACCGTGTCACGGGTGCTTTCAACAGAGTGTTCATTGCACCTAGGGTTTGCAGGAGAGGTTTTGAGTAGAGCAAGCGGGTCCTTGTCATGGATGGCACACATCTAAAAAATGACCACAAACAGATACTTCTCATCATGCAATTTCTCGACGCTAATGACAACGCCATGCCCGCTGCCTACGCCTTGGTGTCCGTGGAAGATGAGCACAACTGGAGTTGGTTCTGTGAGTTGGTGGCTGCAGCGTATCCCACGGCAGCAAAACATGGAACAATGGTCATATCTGACTGTAAGAAGGGACTGGCAAACGCTGTGGAGGCCAAGCTGCCCGGGGCTAGCCACACGTACTGCACGTGGCACCTTATGCGCAACATGCAGTCCAAGTGTCAAGGCAGGTCGGGCGCACTATTCTGGAACCTGGCGCACGTGACTACACAGGCGGAGTGGGACGCCTGCCTAGCAGAGATGTGGCGCACAGTGCCAAGGGCTGTAGATTACCTGCTGGGTGGAAATGAAGAGCCTGGCATCCCAAAGGAGCGGTGGAGCAGGCTGTTCTGTCCGGTTGCTTGTGGTGGGCATACCACCAACAACGCCATGGAATCTCTCAATGGCAAGCTGGTGGAGCTAAGGAAAATGTATCCCTACTTTTGTTTCGTCAACCTGCACGTCTTTGTCTAGCGTCTGTGGCACATTCGGCGCAGGATGGCACACGACGCTGAGGGCAGCGTTGCGCCGGCTCTATACCTCAAGCTGAAGAACAACTACGACCGCAGCAGAGAGTATTCGTTGGACCTGGATGGCGACGAGACAGGACCATGGCACAACGGCACAGCCATGCGTCGTAATGGCACTCCTCGCGACGTCAACCTCACCACCAAGGACTGTTCGTGTGGACGATGGCGACAGTATGGGGTGCCGTGCCCGCATGCGTGCAGCCTACTGCTGGAGAACGCGCTGAACCACGTAGCGTACGTTAAATTCGGATACCTCAACCTGAGCAACAAGCAGACCTACAACACCCCGTTCCCATTGCCAAAGGTGCGGCAGGTGAAGCCGGCAGAACCTAAGTGGAAGCAGCCAGGCACGGGCGGCCAGCCACCGTGCGCTTGGACCGGTATGCGAAGATGATAAAACGGCGCATTTGCGCCCGCTGTGGAAAGCAGGGCCATGTCCGGCGGGCATGCCCTATCATGGAGGCCCCAAGCCTCGAGCACATGGCGGCTACACCCGTCTCCGAGCTAGACGCTGAGCGTCGCATGAGGGCCTCTTGCCGGACTAACGTGGACGCCATGGGGTACTCAGGGGATGAGGCGGATGATGCACCCCCAGCCAATGAGGGGGCAGAGTCGGAGGAGGAGGAGGAGGATGAGGAGGAGAAAAGGAGGAGGAGGAGGATGAAGAGGGGGGAGGAGGGGGAAGAGGAAGAGGAGGAGGGGGGAGGGGGGACATGAGGTCATCGACCCTGTCTCTGTGTCCACTGACGAGGAATGGGTCGACCACCATGATGCCGAGGATCATGAGGAGGCATGGCCTTCCATGCTAGAGTGAACATCATCAACCGCTCCTTTGGCGTTTGGTGAGTCTTGGTGAGCTTGATTTCATTGCTAGTACTTTATTTCAACTCTGTCTTCAACTTCATTCATGATTTCTTACACTGTTTTCATTCCGTGTGTGTGCTTTGCAGAGATGAACAACGTGCAGTACTTGAAGAGGAGGTGCATGCCAGATCACATGTGGCCCGTGATTGCACTCCTGCACTACACTAGATTTCAGTTGTGGTGTTGTTGGGTTAGTAATCTTGATGAACTCCTCTCGACAAAGAGTTACAATTCCCAGTGCCTGACCTCGTGTACTCCTCCGTCTCCATATTGTAGTGAGCCCACACTCCTTTTCTGCTGGAATAATGCACAACGAAAAACAACAAATTGGACGTTTGCTTTGTTGTGTTGTGCATCCATTGTAGTATAATTCTTCAATGTATTTACCTGAAGCAGGTGAAGCGGTGTACATATAGACCGTCTGCATGTTCATTTCATTCTTTGTCACAATTGTTTCTAGGAACGAGAAACATGAGTTCATGTGACCAACAAGACATGACTGTCATCTTCCTCATGGGAGTTGGTGCAACATTGATGTGTCAGAGGTTGTATTCTTATTTGTGGCCGCCAACAACAACAAGATATGTAGGGATGTGCCATTGTACAGCGACACACAGCGAGGCATGTGAATTGGATCCCTACACGAGTGAAGCAGAGGCAGAGGAGAGTCATGGGGAAGATGTCTTCGACGAGGGTGGAGACGAAAACGACTCTGTTGATACCGATGAGGACATATTCTTTGATGCAATGGGATGTCAAGGACGGCAGGGATGTGGATACGACTTGTGCCACTGGCTCTGGCTGTGCAGTGTCCTGGATCCAAAGTGGTTAGATCCAGAGTGGATGGGGTAGTGCTTCCTGCATTATTACTTGCATGCCCAAAAATGTCAGAGAAAGCGTTCACCTATGTCCATACTTGGGCCATGAACATTGCTTCCATGCCCAGACTATGCACATGAATAAGACTGTGGTGCCCATAATGGTCCAAGAAATAATACTGAAGTGCCCATACATGTCAATGCCATATTACTTTTGTGCCCGGTAATGCGACGAACATAAACACAACATGTCCTTTTTTCGCAGAGAAATGATTGCCGGATACCCAGAGTTGTGCAATGAATACATCCCGGATGCCCATACATGTCACTGAAATAATACTCGCATACCCTGAAATTACAATGCGATGAACCTCGGCAGCCCATATATGTCACTGACATAAAACTCACATACCCATCATTGTCAATGAAATAAACCTCTGAAGCCCGTACTTGTCACTGACATATTACTCGCATACCCTGAATTGTGAACGGAATAAACCTCGGATGACCATTTTTGTCACTGACATAATGCTCGCATACCCGAAATTCTTGGACAAATAAACCTCTGATGCCCATACTTCTCAGTTCAATAATTCTCGCATACCCTGGATTGTCATTGCAATAAAACTCGGATGCCCATACTTTCATCAACGAATGGCCGCTACGGACTCGATGGCTTGTTCCATGTCCACGAATTCCATGGCTCGGGACAGTTGGGCGACCTGCTACTGGGCATGGGCACTCCCAAGTTCCAAGCCATGTGCTCTAGAGTCACAGGAGCTCGGGCCCATGGTGGTTCTTCATATCCCAACTCTCGGTGACGTGCTACATTGCGGTCCCACCGCTCCTTCAATGCGACACATGCCCGATGTGCCGCCAGGGGGTCCGCTACGGGAGTACCCCATCCATGATGTGCCGGGCCATTTGGACAGACGTCGTTCTCCATGTCCAATGTACGTTTTAGTCAAAGTTCGACACTAGGAGTAAACTAAGCGCACAGTACTCTCGAGGAAGCACTTAAAAAACACACTGTAGTATCCGTTCATCATGCGAATGTTGTGATTTGTGACGTTCCTATTGACCTGTACAGTTTAGTGTGACCACTCGGGCGTGTCCATACTCGTGCAGATCCCTGATGCGGACCCTGGTGGTACCGGTGCGTCATCTGGTGGCGGACTACCAGCTTGGAGCTGACCAACGACGTTCCAGAGCTGTGGACGCTACCTAGGGCCTCTTGCAGTTTTTTTCTGCAGCACGCAGGACTTTATAGGTGGACTGGCCGTGGGCCTGATTTGCATGTTTTTGCATTGTGTGTCCATTGTTTGATGCCGGATGCATGCATGTGACCAGTCGTAGCGTTTGGTTTGTGACGTTGCACGTCTAGGTTTAGACGGCGTAGCGTTCTGACATGTGTGCGCAGAATTACGGCCAAAACAGTAGTTTAGGGCCGGCTTTAGGACAGACCTTGCACTGCCGCGTGCAACACCCGTCGTGCGCCGCGGCATGTACTTATGCCATGGACCTATCATTTGTCATCTCTCTGTGCAAATGCTATTGAAACATTTTGACACTTTGCCTTGTGTCTCCCAGCCAGACCCTTGCCAGTGCGTGCACGACTTGTGACTGTCGTCACCGTCTGACCAGGTACTGACGCCCAGTCAGCGGCTGTGTCGCTAGGAAGCTTCCACGCATCTTCTCATGGTATCAGAGCAGTGAGACAGTTCTCACCGAGTTGCGCAGCACAGACGCAGTAGAGCAGCAGCAGTGAGAGCCACAGTTGCAGCAGATCCATAGGGACCTGTCGACGACAGCAGACCGGTGTCGACGTCGCTCACCATAACCACGTGAGACTGCAGTCGCCAGTTGCATCCAGTAGCAGCAGAAGCAGTGTAGCAGAGTACCAGCACAGGAGCAGCGGCAGCAGCGCACGGCGGCAGTACCACAACAACAGCGTGCGGCAATAGCAGCACAGCAACAGCACAGCAGCATCAGTAGCAGCAGCAACGGCGACAGCAGCAGTAGCGGTGGCAGTGGCACGGCAGCAGCACAGTAGCAGCGGCAACAGCAGCAGCGTAGCAGTAGCAGCGGTAGCAGCAAGCGGCGGCTGCAGCAGCGTGCAGTGCGCAGCAACAGCAGCAGTAGCAGCAGCAGTAGCAGCACGCAGCTGCTGCGTCCGCAGCGGCCAGGCGGCTGCTATGCAGGCAGCCGCGCAACAGTTGCTGCAGTTGACGACGCAGCAGCAGCAGCAGCCAAGCGGAAGCTGCCGCACAGCTTTCGCGTAGCTCCCGCGCGGCTGCTATAGAGCAGCTGGCAGCTCGCGCCGCAGTCGCAAGGGTTGACAAAAAAAGGGCGAGCTGACGTTAGCATCTTGACTTGTTGACGTCATCAGGTTTTGCTGATGTTAGCAAATTTGTACTGACGTGAGCACCTAACTAAGTGAAATTTTTGGTTGGAGGGTCAAAAGTTGCCAGCGTTTCAACTCTTTGAGAAATGCTCACGTTTTTGCAATTGACTACTTTGACGTCTCGGCCCATAATGAGCGGCACCATGGCTCCGACCGACGAGAAGGGGAAAGGGGTGATAGATCCCTCCTCTTCCTCCTCTAGGGTCATGAGCCCACGTTCGCACGCCATTGAGGACCAGCGGAGCCAGCAGGATGAGATGCGTCGACTGTAGCAGGAACAGACTGACGCCATCCGTACACTCACTGAGCTCCTTCGAGGTCATTCCACGACCCCGCGACAGACTTCTGAGAGCGCGCCCGGGGTAGCACCCTCTACACAACAGTCAGCTCCGGCACTGGAGACAGGAGTTGGAGCCGACCAGCCACCTCCTCAGCCTTGGGACGAGGATCCAGACATGCCAGGCATGGAGGGCGACTCCTCCGAGCGTGAGATTTGTATGCTTCAGGAGCGTATCCGTCAGCTTCAGACAAGCTCTCGGGCCCCACACACATCCCGCTTTCCGGAGCCTCGATCGTCGCCTGACCTCCACCCCAGCGACTTCCCTCTTCCCGGCGTCTTTCCCATCTCTCGTCCTTCCTAGCCTGTGGTTGCTCTCCCTACGGAGCGACAACCCAAGGACTTCAAGACGCCGCCCCCCTGCTATGTTAGCGAGGATGGCTTTGACTGCTGGGAGATCCTCTTTCAGGTCTGGGCCACTTCAGAGGGCGTGTGGCCCTACTACCACAGTTCGTATCAGACTACGGACCGAGCTTAGGTGCTGACAGCAGCTAGGGCAATGCGCGGACTCCTGTACGCCATGCCGCGCGAGATCGTCATTGACTTGCGCCCATTCCTTTGTGAGGCGGGCACAGGCACTGGCGCTGATCCACACGGGGGCTGGGACCTAGCACTGTCCCTTCTCGCTGCAGAGACGCACGCCACCCACGCTGCACACATCCGTGCCTTTCACTCCCTTCACCAGGGCCCTACCAAGCCCGCAGCAGACTACTGTCGACGCGTTATGCGCATCTACACGCGCCTTGGGACTTCAGGAGGTACACAGTTGTGGGCGCTCCGCACGATTATGCTCGGGGTTCGCCTTGAGTACATCGACATGTTCATGCGGTACAGCGATGCCGTGCTCGAACCTTTCTCGGCCTCACTACAGCTTCTTCCCTGGGCGCACCAGCTTTTCCTCCAGGTGACTTCAGCCCGTGAGGCAACCGTGGCTCGTCAGGAGACTTCCATTGCTGCAACAGTCGTTGCATCACCACCGACGCCCCTCTTGCAGACCCCTTGTCCATCCTCCGCCTCGTCATCCTCCTCCCCTTCCACCCCAATTACACCGACTCAGACACAGGGTGTCGCGGCAGCAGCACAGGGGAAGAAGGGGCAACGAAAGCGCGACTCGGGCCAGCAGTAGCCGCAACAACAGGCGTCATCGGGCAGTAACGGTGGATGCTCCATTCACTCCTACAACTGTGGAGGCGTCCATCGCTACACCAAGTGCCAGCAGCCGCTCGATTGGGCACGGATTACTCGCGGGCTCCAGGCTACGCACGCACTCCGGTCTACATCGAGCAGCACATCCTCCGGACACGTGGTGACCACGACCGTAGCAGATCCCGCTTCTTCACCAGCGACCAGCGGCGATCCCGACCGACGTGACCGCACCATCGCCAAGCTCAGCCACCTTCTGGCGCTCCGCTTTCAGGGATGTATGAGTGTGTTGTCACAGCCGGGTGGTTCACACACTGTCGGTTTGTCCGTTTTGGTGACCCGAGATGTCTCGTGTGGGGGGGCACAGTCGGCATGTGATGACGATGGGCCTGACTGTACAGATTAGATTCATGAGTCTCACCGTTGTGCCCTTCGTCGTTCCTCCCCACCTGCTGCCCAGCGTCCGTCCGAGGCCGAGTATTCCATTGCCCGTTGTCCTCCAGTCGTGACTCCAGCGGCACTTGGATCATCGATTCAGGTGCCACTCATCACATGACGTGTCGTCGTAGTGATTTTGTCGTTCTCGGCCTTGTTGCGTCTGTCCATTCCGTCCGCATAGGCTCTCGTCTGTCCTTGCCAGTCTAGGGTGTTGGGGTCGTGCGTTTCGATGGTCCTTCTGGCCCCTTGTATCTCTTCGAGGTGCTGTTTGTGCCTGACCTTGAGCTCGGTTTGCTTTCTGTTCATGCTTGCACACTCATGGGACTCTCTGTGGAGCACACTGCCGAGTCCGCAACTGTGACTGCTATTGACACTCGTAGCATTGTTCTCCGTGCCTCTGTTGTGGATGATCTGTATCCTGTCTCCCAGACTTTCGCTCCTTGCTCTTCCTCCCCTTCAGCTCATATTTTTGTCACTGGTGTCCTGTCTCCCGATCATCAGCGATTGCTTCATCGTCGTTTGTGTCATGTGGGCTCCAACACTGTGTCGAAGCTCATTCGGACACAGCCCGCTCTCAGTCTTGACGCGACTTCTTTCGAGAAGCCGCCCAAGACCGACTGCCTCTTTTGTGCCCAGGGTAAGATGCATCGGTGCACTTACCCTGAGTCCAACTCTTGCGCCCTTCACCCTCTCGAGTTAGTCCATTCGGCCCTCCTTGGTCCTCTTCCTGTCGAGTCTTTGTCCAATCGGGGTCGATACGTCGTGACCCTGACTGATGAATTGATCTGGATACGGTGGGTTTACAGCCTGCGCCAGAGGAGTGACGTCGCTCTCGCGGTTCGCCTCTGGCTAGTGATGGCTGAGCGTCATTCCAGCTACAATTTGCACACCTTCCGATCGGATCGTGGTGGCAAGTTTCTATGCGAGATGGATAGCTTCTTCGCTGAGCACGGGATTTTTCACCACGTCTCCGCTCCTGCTACTCCTCAATAGAACGGTGTTTCTGAGCGTTGGAACCGCATCATGGAGGATGCGGTTCGCGCTATGCGGTCTGAGTGCGGTCTCCCGGAGTCCTTCGCTTTTGAGGGCTTCGCCTACATGAATTGGGTCTGGAACCGCCCCCCGCCCGGTCCCCTTCCGGATCACGTTACACCGTATGAGCTTTGGTTTGGTCACCGTGCTGACCTTCGCCTCGCTCGCATCTGGGGATCCTTGGCTTCTGTGTGGTACACCGAGGACTAGCACGGGTCCAAGGTCTCATCGCGGGGCCGCTTGTGTGCCTTCGTCGGCATCTCCCCGCGGTCGAAGGCCTGGCATTTTTGGGACCCTACTCGTCTTCGCATTGTTGAGTCCCATGACGCGCTTTTCTTTGAGTCCCTCACATACCATGATCTGACATCCATTACGTCACTGTGTGTCACACACATCCTCTCGTGTGAGGTCTCTCACCGGATGGGGGAGTCTGCGCCTGCTGGCACCCCTCGATAGGCTGATGTGTCCATTTGAGCTCCCTCCACTTCGCGGTCTCCGGCTCTTGATGACCCAGCGATCATCGCTGTCGGCCCAGAGACCTCTCTAGCACCGCCGGCTTCTAGCCACGTTCCCTCGCATCCCTACCGTACCCATGATCCTACACATGTGCGTACTCCTGTGACCGTACCTGTGTTCGCCGGCAGTCCTGCCTCTGTGCATAGCCCTGCCTCACCTGCTCCTACTGTCACCTCGAGTCACATGTCTCCCACACCCGCATCTCTTCGCACAACATCACCAGTTCTCTTGCCTCAGTCCTCCCCAGCTGCGCTTGTGCCTGTTTTTGAGCCTGAGGTACGCCCCTCGAGCCCAGGTTACTCTCGTGAGCCTGGCGGTCGTCTTTGACCGTTGGACTCCAGAGCTCAACGAGTGCCTGGTCCTGTACCCAGGCGCTCCACTCGTAGTATCGCTAGTGGCGATCCCGGCACAAAGGCCCTAGGCCTGAGTGTCCGCACTGAGCACATAGAGGTACACCCAGTGTGTCCCGTAGGGCACGATCTCGTCACTCGCGAGTTTCACATCGCTTGTGATGCAGTAACCGATCTTGTGGTTGTCAGACCTAGCATCGAGGCGTGCGCTCTTGCCATGCAAAGCTCCCCCTCTTTGGCGCCTAACCCGGGCACACTGAGGGAAGCTCTCTCATCACAAGATGCTGACACGTGGCATGCTGCCTACGAGGATGAGCTTCACGCCATCCGAGAGCACAGAGTTTATCAGCTTGTCGACCTTCCACCTGGGAGGAAGGCTATTCAGGTCAAGTGGGTCTTTCGTAAGAAAGTGAGGCCAGATGGCTCACTGGAACGCCACAAGGCTTGCTTGGTTGTCAAGGGGTACTCTCACATTGAGGGCATCAATTACACTGAATCCTTCGCCCTTGTTGGCCGCATGACCTTAGCTCCAGCTCTGTTCGGTATAGTGGCTCAGCATGAGTGGGAACTACACCAGATGGATGTGAACAATGTGTTCCTCTATGGCTCTCTTGATGAGGAGATCTACGTGGCTCAGCCACCCGGCTTTGAGGACGTTGACAAGGTCTGGCACCTGCGCAAGTTCTTGTATAGCCACAAGCAGTCTCCTCGGAGTTGGAAACAGGAGATCACTGGGACCCTGACTCGTGCCGGATATGTACAGAGTGAGGCAGATCCCTCTCTCTTCATCCAACGGACGCCTGAGCGGTTCACCACCATCCTGGTCTATGTCGATGACCTTCTGATCGCGTCTCCTTCATTGGAGGCCATGAAGGAGGCCAAGGCTGTCCTCCAGACTGCCTATAGGATGAAGTACCTTGGTCCTGCAGCAGTGTTCCTTGGCATGGAGATCGTGTGAGACTACAGACGTCGTACTCTACTACTGCATCAGGCCCAATACGCAAAGGTTGAGGGGGAGCGCTTCAGCGACCTCCTCGGCGCAGTGCCCACGGCCTCCACACCTCTTACACCTGACAGGCAGGACACCCTGATGGTGGAGGATCCCACACAGCTGGGGGAGACATTGGATGTGACCTTGTACCTCCGTCTCATCGGATCTCTGATGTACTTGGCCACTACCACACGTCCTGACATAGCATTTGCCGTCAACCTCCTCACCCAGTTTTCGCAGGCTCCACGCGCGAGAGCCCTTCATGCGGCTGTGCGAGTGGTGTGGTACGTGGTCTCCACACCGTAACTTGGACTCTGCTTTTGCCGGCAGTGTTCAGTGGTCCTTGATGGCTACACTGACTGCAACTGGGACTGGAGCCCAGATGGACGCAGTCGCACTAGTTACGTGTTTCTGCTCGGTGGTACCGCTATGTCCTGGCGCAGCGGAAAGCAGGGCTGCATTGCACGTAGCTCGTCGGAGGTAGAGTATGTCGCTCTGGGTGTAGGAGCTATTGAGGCGGTATGGCTGCAGTGCCTGTTCCTTGAGCTGGGTCAGTCAGTACCCGCGATTGTGCTTTGTTGCGACAACCAGAGTGCTCTTGCCATTGCAGAGAACTCTGGTGTCTTTCATGCTCGCATGAAGCACATTGCAGTTGAGCATCACTTTGTGCGTGATTTGGTGGAGCGACACGTGTTCTCTGTCATTTGGGTAGGCACAGACATGCAGCGTGCCGACTTCTTGGCGAAGGCATTGTCACACGGAAAGCTCCTTGCTGCCATTCGTTCTGTCGGACTTCGCCCCTTGCCTGAGAGTGGTTGAGTGTGGGGTGGTGTCTGTGTCCGTGTCATATCTGTCGTTGCACTCGTTATCGTGTTCGTTTCAGTGTTGCACATGTATGGACATGCGTACCATCGGGTCATGTGGGAGTGTTGTGATTTGTGACGTTCCTGTTGACCTATACAGTTTAGTGTGACCACTCGGCCGTGTCCATACTCGTGCAGATCCTTGATGCGGACCCTGGTGGTACCGGTGCGTCATCTGGTAGCGGACTATCAGCTTGGAGCTGACCGACGACCGTTCCACAGCTCTGGACGCTACCCTCTTGCAGTTTTTTCTGCAGCACGTAGGACTTTATCGGTGGACTGGCCGTGGGTGTTGGTTATGGTCATAACACACGTAAGTGCCCTCTTGTCTCCTTGCACACACACACACCTCATCACTGCAGGTGATTTATCATGACTAGGCTCCTCTGTGTAAGACTGTGACAGAGCATGGGGAACACAGTGACAATGGCACCATCAAGTTATAGAGTGATGGCCACATCACCAACATTGTCCTCATAATGAGCCTTAGTTTAGTAATAATGACACATGCCAAAATGGTGGATACACTTGTTGACATGCATGGTTGTGGTGTGACTGTTTTCCTACCCACTTGCATGCTTTTGGCGTAGTGTACCGGGTTGCTGATCCCTCGGGACCACACGTTTGGTTTGTACCAGCGTGTGAGAAACCGCCTGGAGCTCGCTCACTCCAGGGCCAGGTTCGATCCCTGGGTGGCATCCGAGCCCCACGTCAAGTGGTTTGCGTGGGTGGCCCGGTCAACCGGTTATCTTCACTTCGCTCACTTGTAACACACTACTCTTGCTAGCTTGTTGACCTTTTTCACCCGATCCATGGTTTCACCCGTCGCCAGCTACTTCCTTGCTGCTTACCTGCTTGCTTGTTAGCTTAGCATCCAAGGCTATCTACTGGTATCAGAGCAAGAGGACTGCCCCTCCCTGTCGCGACAGTCCTGAGACCTTGTGAAACCACCTCGGGTCACACTTAGGTGGCGGGTGATTCCGCACAAGCAACAATCCCACTGCGGCAGGTTAAGGCCGCAGCAGTAGCAGCCGTTCTGCGCAGCCGCTGCCACCGCACTCGTGACTCACGGCGTGCTCACTTCTGTGACAGCTTGATACTTCATCAGCAGTAGCCGTTCTGCGCAGCAGCTACCACTGCACCCGTGACATGAAACCACTTCGGGTCACACTTAGGTGGCGGGTGATCCCGCACAAACGACAATCCCACTGCAGCATGTTGAGGCCGAAGTAGGAACAGCCGTTCTGCGCAGCCGCTGCCACTGCACCCGTGACTCATGGCGTGCTCACTTCTGTGACAGCTTGATACTTCTTCAGCAGCAGCCGTTCTGCACAGTGTTGGAGTGATGCTCCTCACCATGGCAGGAGTGACTCCAAAAAGGAACACCAAAAAGACAAGCCTTAGTGGCTTAGTGGTTAATGGTGTCCACCTCTAGAGGCAGGGGCCCGGGTTCAAGTCCCACAAGATGAATTTATGCCCTGCCTCAAGGGAGGTGGAAAATAGATGCCAGGAAACTAGCTCAACCTCTAGAGTTCCTCTTTAAGATTCTAGAAGGCCAGGTGAGGGTCCAGGAAGGTGGCACACCTTCTAGAAGGGGTGACTTGTCCTACAAGGCATCTAGAGGTGTCTTGGTCTTCTGGACACCTTCCCTCCTACTAGAAGCAAGCTGAGGAANTGTTGGAATGATGCTCCTCACCATGGCAGGAGTGACTCCAAAAAGGAACACCAAAAAGACAAGCCTTAGTGGCTTAGTGGTTAATGGTGTCCACCTCTAGAGGCAGGGGCCCGGGTTCAAGTCCCACAAGATGAATTTATGCCCTGCCTCAAGGGAGGTGGAAAATAGATGCCAGGAAACTAGCTCAACCTCTAGAGTTCCTCTTTAAGATTCTAGAAGGCCAGGTGAGGGTCCAGGAAGGTGGCACACCTTCTAGAAGGGGTGACTTGTCCTACAAGGCATCTAGAGGTGTCTTGGTCTTCTGGACACCTTCCCTCCTACTAGAAGCAAGCTGAGGAATCTAGGAAGGGGCAGAAGCTTCTAGAGGAGGGAAGGGATGCATTCCTAGGTGGGAAAAGGACAGCCTACCAAGGAGCACTCTAGAAGCCATAGAATCTGCTAGGAAGCTCCAAATCTGGCATGCTTTGGTGTTCTGGAAAGCTTAGATTAGTGGCTATGAAATGCCACTGCTTGTGAGCCTTGATCAAGTGTTCATTCCCAGTCAATTGAGGCCAAAACTATTGCCTTACTCTCTGACCAGTTTTCTGCCATCCTTGGAACCAGTTGCCTCCACAGTTTCAGTCTCTCCAAAAACAGTTGGTGGTGTGAAACTGCCACTGCTAGGGACCCTCCAGGGTGCACACTCACCCTCAGGCCAACAAAGGGTTATGGGCCCACGCCTCTAAGAGGTTCAAAGCCAGCTTGATTTCACGCTCCCAACAGCAAGACATGGCAACTAGCGAGCAAGAGAGCAGCCGCGCTGTCCTTAAGTTTGATGGGACAGGCTTTGCCTTGTGGAGGTGGCAGTTTGAGGTCTTCCTNTCCGCGTTATGCCCACCACAACTTGGGCACATCCAAGGATGCACCCTGGCCGCGGACGCATGGTCAAAACTCTGCTCCATCTACCAGTCAAGCAACCTTGCCAATCAGCTCTTCATCTTCAAACAGCTCGTCACCCTCCGAGCCAACGAAGGCGACAACATCATGGAGATCATGCAGCAGATTGAGTCCCTCGCAGCGGAGTGCGTGGCCACGGGTTGGGAGGTCGACTCTCACTTGCAAGCTATGATCCTCCTTCTAGCCTTGCCAGACAGTTGGAGTCCCATGATCACAGTCCTTGGTGGCTGGCCTTCCGACGAGCTGAAGTACCCGATGGTTGCTGAGTACGTGCGCAATGAGTGGATGCGACGTGGCGGTCGAGAGAGTGCAGCGGCATCAAGTTCAGCTTACACGGTTCATCCTCAAAGTGGAGGCCGAGGTGACAAGTGGAAGGGTGGCAAAAAGGGCACCAAGAAGGGTGACAAGAAGGGGGAGTGCTTCAACTGCGGCAAGGAGGGCCACTACGCACGCAACTGTCCCAAGAAGAAAACAGATCGGTCGCAGCGGGGCGGGAAGAAAGATGAGCACGCCCTTATGGCGTACAACTCCACCAACTTGAAGGATCCGGGAGTTGCCGTCATCGACTCCGGATCAGGCCGCCACACGCAATGCAACAGGGCGGCATTTGTCACCTACGGCGCCTCGGAGAGACGCATGATGGTGGCCAATGGAAAAACAGAGGTGGCCGCCGGTGAGGGTAACGTCCGCATTGAGTCAATTGTGGATGGAAAACCTGTCACGAGCACAATCTACGATGTGCTGCATATGCC
>SZWC01008888.1:19036-34369 GCA_023375785.1 Penium margaritaceum | reverse complement strand
AAGAAGAAAACAGATCGGTCGCAGCGGGGCGGGAAGAAAGATGAGCACGCCCTTATGGCGTACAACTCCACCAACTTGAAGGATCCGGGAGTTGCCGTCATCGACTCCGGATCAGGCCGCCACACGCAATGCAACAGGGCGGCATTTGTCACCTACGGCGCCTCGGAGAGACGCATGATGGTGGCCAATGGAAAAACAGAGGTGGCCGCCGGTGAGGGTAACGTCCGCATTGAGTCAATTGTGGATGGAAAACCTGTCACGAGCACAATCTACGATGTGCTGCATATGCCTAACTTTGGGGCAAACCTGCTCTCCGTCAGCCGCCTTACCGACAAGGGACTTGAGATGCTCTTCAAAAAGAAGGAGGCCGTCATCCGCAAAGAGGGCAAAGGTGAGGTGATTGCACGTGCCAAGAGGGAGGAGGACTTGTACCTGCTACGCGCGAAGATCCTCAGCAGTCGGGTGGGGTCCAACGCCGCCAATCTTGCAACAAAGGACGGAGGAGACCTGGACCTATGGCACCGCCGACTCTGCTACATTTCTCCATCAACAGTGAAGGAGATGGCTAAGAGGAAAGTGGTGCGGGGTCTCCAAATCAGCGGCCTTGATGGAACCAAGGAGACTGTGTGTGAGCCATGCATCATTGGCAAATCAACTCGGCAGCCGTTTGTTGCCAAGGGGACGCGTGCATCGGCAAAACTGGCCATGGTACACACAGATGTGTGTGGACCGCTTGAGAGCTCCATCGGCGGAGCTCGCTACTTCCTCACCTTCATCGATGACCACAGCCGGAAACTCTACCTCTACCCAATGAAGCGGAAGAGTGAGGTCCTTGCGTGCATGCAAGAGTTTGTGGCTGATGTGGAGCGGCAAACAGAGTTGAAGGTGAAAGCGTTCTGGAGTGACAACGGCGGTGAATATGCGGGGTGCCTTGGGTGGATGAAGAGCAAGGGGATTGAGTGGCAGAAAACAACTCCATACTCCCCACAACAGAATGGCGTCGCAGAGAGAGCGAATCGCACAATCCTTAACATGGTGCGATCCATGTTGAGCGACGCCGGCCTTACACAACGATATTGGGCGGAGGCGGCAAGGACGGCAGCGTACATCATGAATCTCATGCCGACCAAGCCGCTGAAGGACAAGGAGAGCAATGCGTGGAAGACGCCACAAGAGGTGTGGAGCGGGAGGAAGCCGGCGGTGGGTCACCTCCGCACGTTTGGTTGTGTTGCACATGCAATGGTGCAGGCACGTGAGGGACGGAGCAAGTTGGACCCACGTACCCGCCGGTGTATTTTCCTTGGATATGAGAGCGGAAGCAAGGCGTATCGGCTCTTTGACCCAAGGAGGCAGCAGATTGTGCGGAGTCGCGACGTCACGTTCGACGAGAAAAGCCGTTGGACAGACAAGGAGGCAGGTCTCTTCAAGAGGGAGGAGTGGATGCCACTCCTTGAGGGGGAGACGCCGAAGGACGTGAATGAGGGTGACGTCCTTGCAGCAGCACCAGTCGGAGAGGATCGCCCGAGCGATGGGCGACCGGCAGAATTTGTTCCGGCCAGTTCGGATGAAGAATCCGAAGCACCAGAGATGGACGAGGAGGCGGGGAGTCGACCGATGTCTCCAAGGTCTTCAAGAGAGGGGGAGCAGGCGCTTGGAGAGGATGGCGTCGAAAGGGGACAGCAAAAACAACAACCGCCTCAAGAGCCTCGCACGAGCAACCGTGTGCGAAGAAGGACAAAAAGGTACGATGCCAACAAGGGCATCTGGACAGGGTTCGCACAAGTATTCTTCACGCAAGAGAAGCATGAAGGTGGCACTGCACAAGAAGGATGGGGCTGATTGGGAGGGAGCAATAAAATGTAAGCTCGCCTCGCATGAGGAGAAAGGCTCCTGAGTTGCAGATAAAGCATGGAAAACTGCCATGGGTGATGCGCAAGGGGGAGATTGTTGGAGTGATGCTCCTCACCATGGCAGGAGTGACTCCAAAAAGGAACACCAAAAAGACAAGCCTTAGTGGCTTAGTGGTTAATGGTGTCCACCTCTAGAGGCAGGGGCCCGGGTTCAAGTCCGACAAGATGAATTTATGCCCTGCCTCAAGGGAGGTGGAAAATAGATGCCAGGAAGCTAGCTCAACCTCTAGAGTTCCTCTTTAAGATTCTAGAAGGCCAGGTGAGGGTCCAGGAAGGTGGCACACCTTCTAGAAGGGGTGACTTGTCCTACAAGGCATCTAGAGGTGTCTTGGTCTTCTGGACACCTTCCCTCCTACTAGAAGCAAGCTGAGGAATCTAGGAAGGGGCAGAAGCTTCTAGAGGAGGGAAGGGATGCATTCCTAGGTGGGAAAAGGACAGCCTACCAAGGAGCACTCTAGAAGCCATAGAATCTGCTAGGAAGCTCCAAATCTGGCATGCTTTGGTGTTCTGGAAAGCTTAGATCAGTGGCTATAAAATGCCACTGCTTGTGAGCCTTGATCAAGTGTTCATTCCCAGTCAATTGAGGCCAAAACTATTGCCTCACTCTCTGACCAGTTTTCTGCCATCCTTGGAACCAGTTGCCTCCACAGTTTCAGTCTCTCCAAAAACAGTTGGTGGTGTGAAACAGCCACTGCTAGGGACCCTCCAGGGTGCACACTCACCCTCAGGCCAACACACAGTTGCTGCCACTACACCCGTGACTTGTGGTGTGCACACTCCTGGCTTCCTGAGGTCGTGTGAGCCCCCTTGAGATCACACCTCATCGATGGGTGATCCCGCAGAAGCCAGAGCTTCAGTGCGGAAACTTGAGACCGTAGCAGCAGCAGCTGTTCTGCTCAGCCGCTGCCATTGCATCAGTGACTCACGGCGTGCTTACCCCCGGCTTGGACCCACGCAGCTGCCCCGTACCACACAGAGCACCGCTCTTGCATCCGTGCCTCTGCCCACAGTCCCTGTTGCAACAGCGCACACTCCTAAGCAACTCAGGCTGCCCCGAGGCAGCCCTGTATCCGCCAAGCTGGTGTCTCCACCCGTGACTGAGCCTATCCCTACGTTGCCCACAGGAGCGCGGGACCGTCTTCGCATTGACAAGGAGCTCGCGTACTACGAGGAGCGTGCGGAGAGGGAGGTGTGGTCGCGGATACGTCGCAACAGTTCGGGATATCACCCCGGTGAAGACTACGACCCTACAGACTACTACGAATGGGCAGACGCACGGGTCTACGCAGTCCGTTGCCAGTCCGCCGACGACGACTCTCCGACGGTGCAGAACGAACCAGCTATGACACCACAGCATGACCACCGACCTCACCACTCTCTGGTACGCCCGCCCATTGCCCATAGAACGCGCCAGCAACGCCGCCGTGTTGCTCCACGTGGCACGACCTCAGCGGCAGCAGTGTCAGGAGCCCTTGTTTCACGTCGTGTCGTGTCTCCGGCCTTGTCAGCTGCAGAGTCCTCTTCCTCTTCGCCTCCTGATATTCTTGCAGCTCTGCGGGCTGCACTTGTCTCCAGTGTTGCTGTGGCATCCACTTTTGCAGCCACTACACACGCTGCACGAGCACCAGCTACCGCTGCCGCACGGAGAGCCGTTGACACTTACACTGTAGCTGCCGTTGATCAGGGACCCTTGGCAGCTACTGCTATCAACGCAGCAGCAGACGCAGTAGCATCAGCAGCAGCTACAGCAGCTACAGCTCTCTCCAATGCAATTGAATCTATCCACGTCTCCACAGCACAGACATCGTCTCCGTCCTCCTCTTCAACCTTAGTGACTCGTCACATACAGTTGTTGATCTCAACTCCTGCAGCCGTCTCCACCCTGTCCGCTACAGCACTGACAGGTGTAGCCTGCCTCATTGTCTCCGTATCAGCCACTGTTGCAGTCGTCGCCTCCTCAGCTGCTGCTGCTCTACCACCTCTGTTCTTACTGCACCGTTGTGCCTGGTGAGCTTGGGTTCTCTTGGTCTCTCTCTCGCTTTGCTTGCTCTGTATTGGCGTGTTCGTGCGTCCAGGTTGTTGCCTTGCATTGACCCTCCGACGTCCTTACGACACACTTCCCACGCCCATTGGGGCAAAGGAAACGCTGCCGAAATTTTTTTGGCAGAGTCACGTCACTGGCAACATGCCAGTTGACGATGACCAATACACCGCACTGCAAGCTGAGCTTTAGCGTGAGCTCAATGTGCTGCAGGCAGCTCTCACTACTCAGCGCGTTGCAGAGGAGAAGTTACGGGCTGAACAGGCGGACAAAGAGACCTTTGCTGATCACATTGCTGACCTGGTTCTTAATCGCCTCCAACCCACACTGCGCGGCACTCAGTCTGCTAGCATTGTTGTAGCGTTCTCCACCTCCCCCGCTTCCGCATCTGCCACCACTGGCACTTCCTCCTCGGATACACTTGTAGTTGCCGCAGCCGTCGCCGCAGCCGCAGTCAAAGCACTCGCTTTATCAGTTAACACAAGCCCGACTTTGACTCTACTCCATCTCACTCCACCTCCAATCTCACAGTCCATTCTTAGGAGGTTCGTTTCAGTGCCTGGGCACAGGGGGGGCAGCTCTGGGAATACTACCATGAACCCAACCCCTCAGCTACTCCACCTTTTGTGTCGCTCGAGTCTGAGTCGGCACGAGCTGTTCGTGCCTTCATTCGAGCTGGACCTGACGATCTCACTTATGAGATCCGGTCTTACAATGCTGACACTGCACGCCGCACCCCCGCTGACCCGATTGGGGCTTATGCCGTGATCAAACGTCGCATGACAGTTATTGGACATGCAGCACAGAGCGTCCTCACCGTCTAGTTCTACACGTTCTCTATGCGTGCTGACGAGACCGTTGATGCCTATTGGGTGCGTAGTATGCGACTGTTGCATGACCTCGGCAAGGCCTCCCCTGGTCAGCTCCCTGCGGTTCTGTCCATCATCAATGGCCTCATCCCTGAACTCAGCGACATCTTCCGTGAGGTGAAGGCCACAGAGCTGGAGCGCTTGGCTGCTATCCCTGTCCCCGCTAATGCACCCCCTGGCATTGGGGCTTTGTGGGAGTTTACCTCCCAACGCCTCACAGACTGGTGGAACTCAATGCAGAACAAACGCATTCATCACGCCGCCGTTGCAGCAGCAGCCACCACACTCCCTTCTTCCTCCACCTCCCTTGCCTCAAACTCATCCTCCACCACATCCACCACCACTGCCACTTCTCTTGCTGCACAAGGGGGTGGCCGTGGTGGGGGGGGTGGTAAAGGTAAAGGTCGCGGGGGTGGCTCTGGCGGTAGGGGGCAGGGCAAGGGTGGCAGAGGTCGCAGTTCTAATGGCGCTGCATCCCCCGCTCCCTCCATTAGCACTGTCACATGCTGGAACTGTGGTGCCACCGGTCATGCTGTGCCCAACTGCCCTGCACCACCTAACAATGCACGCCTTGCCTCAGCTATGCGTGCTCACTGGGCACGCTCCTCGGATCGAGTACTGGATCTGCACGCTCCTCCACCTCCATAGGGTCAAGTGTTGGCCCTACAGGCTCCTACCCCTCCCCATCACCTACAGTAGCTGCCTACAGCGCTGCTCTCTCCTCACCATCTCCGCCCACACCCTGGGGTTGGCCCCCAGGGCTTGGTGGCCCTGTCTACTTCGAGCCGCCCTCTGGCTTCTACTCACCTCCACCGTGGGCTTCCTTGGCTCCCAATCCCCAGCGTCTCTCTTCTGGCGCACTCATCACAGGGCCATCTGACGATGACCGCCAGCTGGACCCTGCACTCTTTCACGCAGTGCACCAACGACACCTCCGTGATCAGGGAGGTGAGAGTGTGCGTTCAACTGAGGGTGCACGTGCGTGTGTCGTTGATTCGTCTCTTCGTGGGTCTCCCCCCGGTCATGTTCAGGGTTGTCTCCCATCTGATGTCCCGTGGATTCAGCAGTGGCAGTCGTACAGTCTTCCTCGGTGTCTTGCCGCTTGTGGTCAGCATCTCACTCCTCGCTCTGCTGTTGCCGCCGTGAGTCGTGACCTTGCATCTATTTGCGTGACGGATAGCTTCTGGATCCTTGATTCAGGGGCCACCCACCACATGACCTCTTGTCGCTCCTTGTTCTTGTCTATGGGTCCAATTGGCTCTATTCGCTTTGTTCGCACTAGCTCTGGCCAGCTTCTTCCTGTCCAGGGGGTTGGGGTTGTTCTCTTCGTTGGCCCTGGGGGGGAACTCTTCCTCCGTGACGTTCTTTACGTGCCCGCTCTTGAACTGAGTCTGCTGTCTGTTACGACTCTTGACGACCAGGGCATGGACTTCTCCTCCAGCCGTGGCATTACCTCTGTGTTGCATCGCACCACTGGTCGTGTTCTGTTGCGTGGCACTCGTTGCGACCGCCTGTTTCGCGTGCCCTCATTTGCACCCCATCCTTCCACGACCGCACTTGTTCATGTGGCCCGCTCACTCACTCCTGCCCATGCACAGTTGCTCCATCACCGCCTCTGTAACATTCACACTACTGCGATTGACAGTCTGCTCCGGGACATGCCTGCTCATGGCCTTGATGCCGACACGTTCTTTGCACCCTACCCTACTGACTGTGCGCAAGGCAAAATGCATCACTCCCCTTCTTCCACGTCTGAGTCCCGCACCTCTCACCCACTTGACCTCCTGCATTTCGATGTCATGGGACCCCTTGTCCATGACGCTCTTGGAGGTGTTGGTCGTTATGTTCTCTGTCTCACAGACGACTTTTCTCGCATGCGCCGGGTCTTTGCCCTTCGACAAAAGAGTGACGTCTGTCCCACTCTGGAGTCCTGGCTGCCGCAAGCTGAACTGGCCTGTGGTCGCAGACTCAAAGTCTTTCACTGTGATCGTGGTGGCGAATTCATGGGCCCCACTGCCCACTTCCTGACATCCCGTGGGGTGTGTATAGAGCCTTCGACTCCCTACACACCCCAACAAAATGGCGCCTCTGAACGCTGGAACCGCACCCTTGCTGACAATGTTCGTACTCTCCTTAGTCAGTCATCCCTCTCACCTGTCTTCTCCTTCGAGGCCATGTGCTACATGACCTGGGTGTGGAACCGTGTCCCTCACGGTCCTCTCCCCCACCACGTCACCCCCTTTGAGCGTTGGTACGGCCGTCGTGCTGACCTTCGTCTGGCACGTGTCTGGGACTGTGTGGCCGCCGTCTGGTTGCCCGAGGACTTCCGCGACAGCAAGCTCAGCCTTCGCGATCGCCTCTACACCTTTCTTGGTGTCTCTGCCATGTCGAAAGCATGGTGATTCTGGGACCCCGACCGCTCTCGTGTCATAGAGTCGCGTGACGCCCTCTTCTTCAAGGATGTCTTCCCCCGTGACCTGTCTCATGCCCGTCCTCCTTCCCCTCTCTCCTCGCTTCGTTGGCTTGGGGGGGGTGGCTCTCCTCCAGCCTCCGATCTCCGAGCGTCCTCCTCTCCCTCTCACACGGCGTCCCCTACCGTCACCCCCACGGATAGTGATGAGGACTCCTCTTCCTCGTCCTCGGGAGCATCAGAGCCCTCCTCGGAGTCCGTGTCGTCCTTGCCCTTTGGTGGCACCCCCGCGTCCTCACCGACCACAGACAGTCCCGAGTCCTCACACTCAGCACCCACTCCCGCACAGTCCACTACCAACTCTACTCCCAACTCTCCTGCCCCTGCGTCCCCTCCGGCGCCTGACACTGCTGTAGGTGATGCTCCTCAGGTCCCGATCTCCGGTCCTGAGCCCTACACTCGTGGGGGGAGATTGCGTGCTCTTCCTCCCTCTTTGTCCTCTCAGCCCCCCCGTGAGCGTCCCCGCTCTTCCAGGACGCCTGCTGAATCCATTCCCGTGGGTTCGCCCACTGCCTCTCAACCCACTCAGCGGGTCACCCGCTCCGGATTCTCATCCTCCGCAGCTGGTCCGTGAGTGCGACCCACCGGCCTTGATGCCCTAGGCCTGTCTGTGGGTGTTGTACACCCCAACTCTGCAGTTGGCTACGCTCTTGTAGCCCATGAGTTCCACAGTGTTCTTGAGTCCCCCGTCGCCGGGTATGTCGCCGCATGCTTCGCGGCCGCTGGCCTTCCCACTCTTCTCCCGGAGTCCACCACTGTCCGGCAAGCTCGTGAGGCAGCAGACGCTGACCTCTGGGAGAAGGCCTTGCAGGAGGAGCTCACAGCTCTCCAGGAACATGGAGTCTTTGAGCTTGTGGATCTACCTGCTGGCCGCAAGGCAGTCTCTGCCCGATGGGTGCTTCAGCGTAAGCTGAAGCCCGATGAAATCGTCGACCGGTACAAGGCTCGCCTCACGGCTAAGGGGTTCTCCCAGATCCCTGGAGTCGAATTTGATGAGACCTTTGAACCACTCGAGAGGTACACCACTACTCGAGCACTGTTGAGTCTTGTCACCCAGCACGACTGGGAACTGGAGTAGATGGATGTCAACAACGCCTTCCTATACGGGAAGCTTGATGAAGAAATCTACATGGTACAGCCCCCGGGCTTCACCGATGGTACGAACAAGGTTTGGCGACTGCGCAAAGCTCTCTATGGGCTCAAGCAGTCGCCGCGTTATTGGAACATGGAGATCTCCTCGACTCTCGAGCGAGGAGGTTACCGTTGTAGCACGGTTGATCCAACGCTATTCTTGAGTGCCCCCTTAGAGGCGTTCGTGGCCATACTGGTCTACGTTGATGACCTGCTCATTGCCTCACCCAGCCCCGCAGCTGTCCAGCCAGTGAAGAATCTGTTGTAGTCAGCGTACAAGATGAAGGATCTAGGTCGTGCACGAGTGTTTCTGGGGATGGAGCTTGAGCGTGATCGTTAGCGTTGCACCCTGCACGTACATCAGGCTGCATACATCCGCACACTGGGGGAGCGTTTTGCTTCCCTGTTTGTAGACATCCCCACTGCATCCACACCGATGACTCCAGCAGGTCAGCGCCTGTTGAAGTCGCAGGACTCAGCGCAGCTCGGGGAGCCCGTTGACGTCGCCGACTACCTCAGTGTGGTCGGCTCCCTCATGTACCTCGCCACCACCACTCGAGCGGACTTGGCCTTCGTGGTCAACTTCCTTGCCTTGTTCTCCCAGCAGCCTCGACAGAATCACCTCGAGGCTGCACTGCGTGTGATCCGCTACGCATTGTCCACTACACGCGTGGGACTCTGCTACCGTACCCAGCTCTCTGTGGTCGTTGACGACTACACAGACAGTGACTGGGCACATGACACGGATGCTCGTAGCTGCACTGGTTACATCTTTCTCATCGGTGGGACTGTTGTCTCTTGGAAGAGTCGAAAACAGGGCTGTGTCGCTCGAAGCTCCAGTGAGGCCGAGTACGTGGCTCTGGGCGCAGGTACGTGTGAGAGTGTGTGGCTGTCCCGCCTGTTGCAACAGTTGTGTGTTCCCATTCGCTGCATCACCCTACATTGTGACAACCAAAGTGCGAAGGCAATCGCCGAGCACGATGGCATGCATCACTCCCGCACTAAGCACATCAACATTGAGCATCATTTTGTACGCAAGCGCATTGCTGCTAGAGAAGTTCAGGTTGTCTGGGTCGACATTCGTCAGCAGCGTGCAGACTTTCTCACTAAAGCGCTCAGTAGTGGAATATTCAAAGCAGCCGTGCATGCTGTTGGCTTGCTACGTTCTCGTGATGCCCCAGGTTGACGTGAGTCCAGTGATGTTCTCTTCGCTCTGTGTTCTATGTGTGTGTGGCCTGTTCGTCTGTGGGTCATGGGGGAGTGTTGGTTATGGTCATAACACACGCAAATGCCCTCTTGTCTCCTTGCACACACACATTTCTCATCACTGCAGGTGATTAATCTTGACTAAGGCTCCTCTGTGCAAGACTGTGACGCAACATGGGGTGCACAGTGACAGTGGCACCATCAAGTTACAGAGTGATGGCCACAGCACCAATATTGTCCTCACGACGAGCCTTAGTTTAGTGATAGTGACACATGCCGGAATAGTGGATACACTTGTTGACATGCATGGTTGTGGTGCGACTGTTTTCCTACCCACTTGCATGCTTTTGGCGTAGTGAACCGGGTTGCTGATCCCTCGGAACCACACGTTCGGTTTGTACCAACGTGTGAGAAACCGCCTCGAGCTCGCTCGCTCCAGGGCCAGGATCGATCCCTGAGTGGCGTCCGGGCCCCACGTCGAGTGGTTCGCGTGGGTGGCCCGGTCAACCTGCTATCTTCACTTTGCTCACTTGTAACACACTACTCTTGCTAGCTTGTTGACCTTTTTCACCCGATCCATGGTTTCACCCGTCGCCAGCTACTTCCTTGCTGCTTACTTGCTTGCTTGCTAGCTTAGCATCCAAGGCTATCTACAGTGGGCCTGATTTGCATGTTTTTGCATGGTGTGTCCACCATCTGATGCCGGATGCATGCATGTGACCAGTCGTAGCGTCTGGTTTGTGATTTTGCACGTTTTGGTTCAGACGGGGTAGCGTTCTGACATGTGTGCGCAGAGTTACGGCCAAAACAGTGGTTTTGGGCCGGTTTTAGGACAGACCTTGCACTGCCGCGTGCGACACCCGTCGTGCGCCGCGGCAAGTACTTATGCCATGGACCTGTCATTTGTCATCTCTCTGTGCAAATGCTATTGAAGCATTCTAACACTTTACCTTGTGTCTCCTAGCCAGACCCTTGCCGGTGCGTGCACAACTTGTGACTCGTCACCGTCTGACCAGGCACTGATGCCCAGTCAGCGGCTGTGTCGCTAGGAAGCTTCCACGCATCTTCTCAGCGAACCGGTAGAAAAAACGGTTCAGTTGATGAACCTGTTAGCGTGAGCGTGAGTGTACGTCAGCACATACCGACGACATCGGTCGAAGGTCAGCACGGCATCGGCAACTTCCACTGTGAACATGTCATTGGTTGTGGCCGTGTCCATTCAGCGAGCATTCATTGGTCATGTACCGAGCGACGCGTAGACGTCGTGTACAACGCGACGATATCGGTCCACATGCATGGCTCTAGCTTGTGCAAAATTGCCGCTGCCGAACGGTAAAGGACAATACAAAGCGGAGGCTTCCAAGCCAGGCTGGCAACATGCGAGGTTTCTTTACGGCAT
Organism: Penium margaritaceum; assembly: GCA_023375785.1. NCBI lineage: Eukaryota > Viridiplantae > Streptophyta > Zygnematophyceae > Desmidiales > Peniaceae > Penium > Penium margaritaceum. The sequence goes on along the minus strand of SZWC01008888.1, from coordinate 23,343 downwards.
GCAAGTCCATCAAGACTGAATACTTCCATGAAAAGTGGGTTTAGTAGACATAAATTTCGGTTCTGACACGCACAATGAAAACTATGGGTACCGCTGTCATTTCGATTCTGACTATGGACACCGCAAGCGTGTCGTTTTTGACTTTGGACACCGCATGCGTGTCGCTTTCGACTATGGGCACCGCGGATCTATCAACGAAAACGATGGACTCCGGAGTATTCATGCCCATTTATGTGCTTGACACACTCGACACTTGTCATTGAAGTACACAAACTGCTTCATACAAATGATCCATATTTGAAAAGCAACCAAAACTTTGTTTTCTCCATACCTTATCTTTGTGAACCACCTACGTTTCACATGAGAAAACATTGAGTATCCCTAGCCCAGACAGGGTACATTGTGTGAAATGCATATAACCCTTGAACATGGGGTATTCCATGACGCATCCACTTTTTTTGTAAGGCGCAAAAAACTTATGTTGGGCCTTGGGAGCTCATCGGGAATTAAGACTTGGCTTATGTTGAAAAAAACAGATTAGAGGCAGTGTAACAAACGGATGAGAAGCTTGGCCCACTGGGCCAAAACCACGGTGATTGAGGGTCTCCGACCCTCAACTCATCCCATCCGTCGCCCACAGGCCAGGACCCACGTTCGAGCCACGTGGCACACCTCGCGCTACAGGTAGGGCTTTACTTTTATTTTTGCCTTTATTATTTTTAGGATAAAACTAGGAAAGATACCTATTTCGACCCCTCTCTTGACCCGGACTGCCTGGCGTCGGAAGTCGCACCTGGATGATGCCGTCGCAGTTCTTGGTTTATCCGAGGGGCCTGTTATGGGAGCGCATACCCATCAGATGCCCGTGTGAGTGGGGAAAACGACCATGTTGATAGATGTCATATTCACCGTTGCAAGCGGCAACGGTGAGCGAAACCGACGGATTGGGAAAAAAACACTTAGTCGGTTTTCGACACATCTCGCCACCGGTTTGACGTGTCAAAAGAACAAAAAAACGAAGACAAATCAGGAACGTGATACACACACAGTAAGCCAATGAGAACGGCCGCATAGTCCGAATTATCCGTTCGCCGTATGTTTCTCGCGGTCAATATATACATGGGCATTGTTCGTCAATGCATGTGAAATCGAGCTAAGTCGACGCAATAATTTTGGCGAGCCTGCACTCTGGACGCCAATGTCTCCATCGAGTAGCAACGTCGGTACTCTGGCCGTCAGATCGGTACATGTATTCATTGACACCGACGGTTGCGGGTCCTCATAAGTATACGGCTCGGTACGAGGCATAAACCAGACATGAATATCCAAAGGATAAATTGAAAAAATAATCCTGGTTGCCTCTCTGTCCTCATACGAGGTGTTGTGTTCCTATTCATATCGAAGATTCGAACCTACCTGGTTCCTGGCCTACCGGAGACGCAACCCTGGCTGCGGTGGTCGATGTTTTACGCCGACCTGAACGGCTGGACAGGTTTCTTTGACGCCCCGATAATCCAGGCCGTCAGAGCTCGAGAATACATCGAAATATTTGTTTCGGCGTTACTTGCATCGCTAGGTTTGCAATAGTGACGATGGTTTGACGTTGGGAGCTGTTTTGTCTTGCATTACCAACGGTAAAAATCCTGCATGAACTTAATGAAAAAAAACATGAGAAAATATTGTTTTTCCAATTCCTATGCCGCTCGCAATGTCGCCGTTAGGACGGCTTACACCGTAGGACCTTAGCGTCAGGTCGGAGTAATCTACAGACCAGATGGACCGACGGATGAAACGGGCGGTCATCGCTGGCCGTCACATGTTTCGGAAGTAGTTTCTTCGAACAGGAGCTTCCCTGACCTACCTGTCCTCGACGTCGCCGAATATCGTGGCGGCTGGTCAGGTCGTCGCCTCGCATAAGTTTGCCCATATCCAAAGTAGTCATTATTTATAATCCAATCTGCGAAACAGGCGCTTACCCTCATCGTGATTTGGACACGTCACTTCGCGTCTAGGCGGGGCGTAAATAGCTCAGATAAATTTGCCTTTATTTCTATGGGATAAACTGACCATATATACCTAGTTTTTGCTCTATCCGAACGGGAGGTGCCGGATCTAGGAAATTGTTAAGGTTCAGGACCTACCTGAATCCTAGCCCATCGGATGCTCAACCTTGATAGCGGTGGTTGCAGAAGTAAGCCGACCTGAACGGCTGAATCAATGTCTTTCCGCCCAGGCATTTCTGGTCGTCATTTGTTCGAAAAGAGTTTTCCCTGCTCGTAGGTTGTTTACTGACGCGCTAACCTTCACACATTCACGACGGTTTGAACGCAGGTCCTGTTCTGTTCTTCGTAGTTAGTTAGGTTCAGTAGGAATTAGTCTGACTCAAACATCTACAATAGTAGTATATTTTACCATACACATTTCTCTTGCAAAACTCGCCGTTTAGCCGGCGTACCAGGTAGGTCTCTCACGTCAGGTCGGAGTTCGGCGCTTACGAGATTTGCCGGCGGAGTTTGCCATTCGCTATTGCTGGCCGTCACATATTTTGAAACATATTTTTCGGAACAGTCCCTCGCCCTTTACACCTGTCCTCATCGTCGCGAATTGTCGTGGCGACTGGTCAGGTCATCGCCTCGGACAAGTTTGCCCATTTTTATGTCAATGGGGGTTTTGGCGAGTTTGGTGGTCGAATGCGGGGTAAATGTATCTCTGTCCAATGACTGAATTGTATCTCGTCTGGAACAGTGGCCACGGCTGGCAAAGGGCGAGTGGGAATGCGAGTTAACATCACCCCCAAGTTTACCCACCCACCGGTCGTCGTGGATGGTTCAGGGCGAACATGCAAAAAATGGGTGGTGGACAGGTTTGTCGCATACGTGAAACCTCCGCGAAAACCCTTAATACACGACTTGGCTTCCTCAAGACCACGTCGGATACGAAAGATTTCAACCAACCTTGACTGTACCGAAACATTAAGCGTATAGCCATACTTTCAGGGTAGATAGGAAAGAACATGCTATATCTATACCTATATCCATATCAATACCTATATCTATATCTATATCTATATCTATATCTATATCTATATCTATATCTATATCTGTATCTATATCTGTATCTGTATCTGTATCTGTATCTATATCTATATCTATATCTATATCTATATCGATATCGATATCGATATCTATAACTATATCTATATCTATATCTATATCTACATCTATATCTATATCTATATCTATATCTATATCTATATCTATATCTATATCTATATCTATATCTATATCTATATCTATATCTATATCTATATCTATATCTATATCTATATCTCTATCTATAGCTCTATTTATATCTATATCTATATCTATATATAAATCTATATTTATATCTATTTGTATAATTATGTATACATGTTCGCTGATTTTCATATATACATACATATGTACACATATGTTACAACTAGATGTATGCTTACATCTTTATTATGATTTACATATGCAAGTATGGCATTACTTATACTTATGCATTGATATCTCTATGTATGTATGTATGTATTGAAGACATACATTGTATATGTAGATACATAACATGGGTTGTTTTTTTATAGAATAGATTGTTTATGTTTTTTTTCCTAGATGCCAAATTTAGATCGATCGAAAATAAGTGTATTTGGTTCCATCTTCCATGTACTGTTATGTTTTTGTGAGCATATCCTTATGTTGTCAATTGGAGATCATCCCACATCTTACCTGTATGTTCAAACACCATTGAAATTTTTGTGCTGTCTGAAAACTAAGGTCACGACCATTAGCACTGGATAAACCATGGGGATGTTTGGAAACCAATTTTCCGAATATGAATGAAGTGGCTGTAACTCGTGGGAAACTAGTACTTTATCGTCGTGGTAGGTAGGAAAAGGATGATAGTAGGTTTTTGGGCTACAAAAGTCCAAAGTTCCAGGCTTGGAAGTGTGCGACGAAGTTCTGCGATGAGTGCGTGAGACTTGGCGCGATGGTGGGGTCTGTTGCGCAAAAGACGTCAGGGCAGGCAGTCCAAGATAGCGGACAATGAAGACTTCTTCAAATGAGGTGACCTTCTGGTTGAAGTGGACAGCCTCCGAGTCCTGCCTAGTCCTTCGATGTGTAGTTTCGGTCGCGAATCGATGTCCGTTTGTGCGAAACGATGCGAATTGAATTTTCTTGTCGTCTTGCGAAACGGACAACGATGAGCGAGTGCGATGAAAAAGTGGGTGAGTGGGCTCGGTTTCACCAACTTTTGGGTGACGAAACTACCGCGAAGCACGAATG
>SZWC01008888.1:4520-18777 GCA_023375785.1 Penium margaritaceum | reverse complement strand
CTGGTTGAAGTGGACAGCCTCCGAGTCCTGCCTAGTCCTTCGATGTGTAGTTTCGGTCGCGAATCGATGTCCGTTTGTGCGAAACGATGCGAATTGAATTTTCTTGTCGTCTTGCGAAACGGACAACGATGAGCGAGTGCGATGAAAAAGTGGGTGAGTGGGCTCGGTTTCACCAACTTTTGTTTGACGAAACTACTGCGAAGCACGAATGCTGATGTCAGCAAAAGAGCGGGCGGGTTTCCCATTCCCACCCACCCCTTGCCAGCCGTGGCCAGTGTTGCCGCCGCTCTTGGGACGGTGCGTCACTTGGAGAGCGTGTTCCCAGTGCAGTCCCTCGTTCGTGGAAAGCACGTACTTGACGTCAATGGCATGGTCAACGTCTGAGCTCACGATCCTGTTTCGATCATCAGAAAAGATGCTTGACCGGTGCAAACAGACATTGTAGCAGATTTATTATTGATTTCCGGTATGATCGGCATACCGGAAATCAAGAATCCATTTCCAGCCGTACTAAGTTGCATACTTTTGTGGCCCTTTTTCAACGGTTTTCACAGACACTTATGGGCCACTCACGAAACTTATGTTCATCTGAATGATGTAGGATTTCTGAAATTTAGACATGCGTTTTTCGCTACGTTCCCTGCAGATCTATCATCCAGAATCGATTTGCCTGTTTTTCGTTTGCAAAAATTGTTCAGGCAGAAAATCCCTCCCATTGTGTTGCCTGGTGGGTGGCCGTGAACCCCTGTCTAGTAAAGAAAATCAAGACGATGGCAGCGAAGACATACATGGGATTACCTAACGGGAACTAGAAGACAACGGGGTTGTTTAATAATCGGAACATCGATGGGGCTACTTGGGACTTAGCCGTATCGACGATCCCTTAAAGGACCCCATCGGATTCTTCCAGAGGAGAAGTCTAAACAGTGAGGTGGCCGGCGGAACATGGCAACTGCGCCAGAACAACTCGAGGATTCGTGCGTACGGTCAAGAAAACGGCGAAGACGGAAGGCTCGACCCTCCCTTTCATGGGAGAGTCAAACCTCGCCAGCTAGACTAGGAATAATGGTCGTGATGCACCACTATTAAAGACAAAAGACATCATTCGTCATGACTTATGCGAATCAAACAAAAGAAGCAGAGGAAATAAAGTTGTAAATATGTACGTGTATGTGTATTTATACGCATGTATTCATCTTTATTCTCATATATGCGTATCTATATATCTGTATATGAGAAAGAAAAAACATATGCATATAAAAATGTATATGTATATGTATATGTATATGTATATGTATATGTATATGTATATGTATATGTATACGTATACGTATACGTATACGTATACGTATACGTATACGTATACGTATATGTAAATGTATATGTATATGTATATGTATATGTATATGTATATGTATATGTATATGTATATGTATATGTATATGTATATGTATATGTATATGTATATGTACATGTATATATATATATATGTATATGTATAGGTATATGTGTATGTTTGTGTATGTGTATGTGTATGTGTATATGTATTTGTACATGTATATGTTTGTGTAAGTGTATGTGTATGTGTATATGTATTTGTACATGTATATGTTTGTGTAAGTGTATGTGTATGTGTATATGTATATGTACATGTATATGTATATATATGTATATGTATATGTATATGTATATGTATATGTATATGTATATGTATATGCATATGTATATGTATATGTATATGTATATGTACATGTACATGTACATGTACATGTACATGTATATGTATATGTATATGTATATGCATATGTATATGTATATGTATATGTATATGTATATGTATATGTATATGTGTATGTGTATGTATATGTATATGTATATGTATATGTATATGTATATGTATATGTATATGTACATGTATATGTATGTGTATATGTATTATTATATGTTTATTTATATATATGTAGTTCTTCACATATTCTCTGACAAATACCTATGAAAACATACTATGTATATATTTTATAAATTCTCCGTTTTTGATACATTTTTTGTTGAATACAAGTCCCTCAACCATAAACTTCATGAATTTTTAGTTACACTTTAATCAATGGAGAACCCATTTATGAATGAATTTGGATTTAAATATATCATTTTAAATTATTTTGTATGATAATTCGTAATGGAAAGTTGTGTATGTTATTTTCTGAAAGAATGTTGATTTAAATTACATGAATGAATTGAATTCTTATGAGGAGATTATAAGAGGTAACGACATAGAATGCTTGATTGTCGAGTTCAATTTGTGTGTTTGCCGACTATTACTCCCAAATTCTCCTCTCTTCTATTGAACGATCGCTTCTGTGGTAGTTGGCGGACTGTCTCACGTGCGAATCCTCCTGTTCTCCTCCCTTGTGGTTTTTTCTGTCTCCTGGTGCGGCATCGTTCAGTGTCCCGTGTCCTTTTCTCTGTTTGCGTCGTTCAGTACATTTTCCCTCACAAAGACATGAATGGGGTTCGCTATTCCTTAGTCGCTCACGCTGGTATCGCTTCCCGAACACCCAAATTAAGTAACCCCATCCATGTTGCGATCATTAAACCGCCCCGTTGTCTTCTTGTTTGGGTTAGCCAACCCCATGTATGTCTTCGCTGAGACGATGGCACAAAAGATTTCAACAGGGTATAGCAGCGTCTCAAACACAGTTCTGAGCCACAGCATTCTTGAATTAACATGAGAAAATCAACATGCATTGGTTACACCGCCTTTCAATTCAAGGCACATGCTCGTCCAAACGAGATTCAAGCTTCTATATGTTGGGAATGCCGAGGGCTTATGAACGTGGTTGCCCAGGTTAGCTAGAGGTTCATCGTTTTCACATCGCGATGTGTGACGTGGACTTTTCAGGGCCGCAAATCCATCGCAGGCATCGACTGGTTTGTGCGAGAGAGCCCGTTCCAGGCTTCCATCCGAAGCTTGTCCTGATCGGCGCACACTGTTAGGACGTACCCTCCAGCCTACCTCTGTACCGACCGCTCTCTCTTTCCGCGCCTCACCGTCTTGCGCCGCGTCGGTCGGCACTCGGCGAAACTGTGAGGGCAATTGAATTACATGTTGATCTCAGGCTGAACGTCACAAAACATCTTACATGCACTTTTCTTTAACACTAGAGATCAGAACATGGATGGATCAAATGTAGTAGGTGCAAAGGAGGAGACTATTTGAGGAAACTGAACACATTTTTTCACTAGAATTATGCTTAATTTGAATAAAAGTTTCGGAACTGTCTATTGAAAATTTTCAATCAAAAACAAGAGTGTGCCATGCTTAGGGCCTTAGGCGTTCGAGTTGAGCGACATGTGTGACGACATGTTGTGGGTGGCTTCTTCAAGGAACCCTAACACGGATTCAGTTAGTTTCGATAATATTTGCATCCATATTAGAAAAATTTCAGCGTCATAAATTTCAACTAAAAAATATTGAAACATCGATACTCTTTGTGATGGTTCTATTGACACTCTAACAATGTGGTCAAACCTTTCAAACACCTTTACAATGGAACACCAATTGACAGGGCAGGTGAAAAAAATTCCATTGACCAATTGGTGCTAAATTCTAGAGGAAATAACGTGGTGGGCCATAATTTAAGGCATATTTACCCACATATGAAATTTTACAGACTTGTGTACGTTAGGGTGGTAAAACTTCCCCCCCTTTCATCCACATCATCGCGCCACGTTGTGAGACATAGGTCAATGTTAGTTTAAATTTTTGTTGATCTGATGATAGATGCCCCGTAAGTTGACAAAGGGATCTATATTTTATGTAAAGCATCCTTTCCCCACCACTGATTGAGAAAGTATGTGAAATTTCCACGATAATGGTGTACCAAAAAGCTTTCACTATGGTATTGGTGCTCTCGTCTCCTTTGAAGGGAGGTGGTGGATGCATGAATTCATTGAGGAAAATCGGAAGCATGTGGGTTTTTTTCTGGAAAAAACAAAGCGTTGATTCATTCACCATGATTGTAGCAACGTAGGGGTTGCCAAATGACCTTCCTCACTTTTCCCGATAAGCATGAGTTTGATTGAGCATGATAAATTAGTTTCCTTTTTTGTTTTGGATGTATGAATACAAAAACTCAATTCATGCATATGACACCAATAGTTCATCTGTAAAGAGCATGTATATGCTATTTCTCCTTGTTCTTTCCATTTTCTATTGTTACTAGATTTGGACGGTTCTATACATGGGTCCAAAGAAGCACAGAAATCCTCCAAGTCGTTGACATTGTTACGGTCGTGATGTACATGAGTCCTCAATTAAGAACGCTCTCCAGTTGAACGAGGCGACAACGACAACCTTAACGGCAAATGGTGTAGCACCGACGAACCCGACGACCTATCCAGTGACTGAACTCTTTGACCCGGGAAACCCTTCTCCACCATAGCACATAGTTAGTTTTACACCTGACATGATGGAAGGCACCATCCAAACATCACACATTAACATAAACCTCAACCAACAATTGTGGGGAGCGTAGACCCTTGACATCCATCTGCTCAAATAACTCAATGCGGTGATGGAAGAGCTTCGAGTTTCTCATGTGGAAAAAATAATGCTCAATGAGAGAAATGTACAACTCTAGAGTGAACCCCCAGTTTGACCCGCACTCCGTTAGATGTTCGACTGCGCATACTCAAAGGAAAATACAATAAAGATGTGGCTAATGAGTTTGGAGGTGTATTTCATTGTTAAAAGGGTTGAAAATTGTTCGAGTGAGAGATAACTACGTTGATCTACAATTGAAGCATGGCGCACACAAAACTCAAATTGGAGACTCCTAGAAGAATTTCCAGGTTTTTCTTGAATGTATCGGTTGCGGCTCGTCAGAGTAATTCTTCCTTCAAAGGCCAAAATTTTCTCTAGTAAAAAGTCCCTTTCAAGGAGTGAAAGGAGACTAGTACAGAAGCATGCGCATGACAAAAGTGCATGCCTCCTAGAGTAGTGCATTCCTACACATGCTTAATGGTTAGGTGAGACCGCATCTAACTCTGTTGGACAAATGGAATAGTGTGAGGGTGCCAAGTGGGGACTGCCCTACACTGGCAATTCAAAGACACGACTCAGCGTGTCTCTCTCATCGCCATGTGGATAGCCTGCGTGATAACATCTTGTGCGATCTTCATGGTAACATCGATCAACAAGCCACATGTGATCACGTGGTTGTATCAACAAAGCAGTAGTAAAGCCTTTGAAAAAAGAAACCTACAGAGAAGCTCCAACGTTGAACTTGATGAAGCCTCCTTGAGAAAAACGCTTCCTTATGGTTGAGGCTTAAGCCAGCGGACAACCAAGGTGGAGAGATGAGTTCCACGGAGAAGAAGCTTCCTTACGGAGGAAGTTTCCTCAAGCCAAGATTTTAGTCAATAGTTCATATTCATCTAAACGGATCGTTGAGATGCAAGCATTCCGATTACGGTGATCAACGCCTCTTACTCATTCATGAGAAACTCGAAGATCTGAGGATCACGCACATGGTGATGGCTTGTATGTACAAAGACATATGGTTGGTTGTCGTCGAAGAACCATGGTTACGGTGAAACTTCATTGTGCACCAAAGGAAACTTCTCTTTCACCACCAAGGCAATCAACGTGTCGCGGCTGCAAGTACAAAAGGAGGCAACCCTAGCACACTCAAATTTCTCTATTGGTTTATCTCCTGTGCTTGATCCTAAATAGCTAATTTTCAATGGCTACACCATATCTTCAGTCCACAAGCAAGGCTCAATGCCTTGGCATTGGAGCACCTTTGAATAAGGCGTTGTTAACGATCCCTCCAAGACCCTTGTGAGCTTCTCTTTTGCTGCCATCTTGGGTGGAGGACACTACCCTCCAAGAACCCTTTAAGCTTGACTTTTCTTGCCAACCTAAGAGGAGGAAGACTTGTTTGTTGGTGGCCAGTCTACCACTGCTTTGTGGCTGTGCCTAGACCAGCAAGAATCCAAGAGCGTTTCCTCTGACGACCCTTTCAGCCTGACACTAGCTCCCACCATGTTGAGTGGGTGGCAGTAACGTCTTAAAGGCCTCCCATCAGAGTAGATGATGGCTTCTTTGAGATCCTTGAATGAACGGCCTTCATGGCCTAGCAAGGCGTTGCGTCCTAGTTAGGGGCTAGGAGATATGCTAGAACATGGAACTATGCTCTGTTTAGCTGTTGATCACTGGACACATCTTGTACTTATCCTCTATACTTTTGGCAAGATTTAATTCCATGTTTTGACTTTTACGAACGTTGTTGGACGCAGAAAACGATCTTCGGGTAGCAAGGACCTCCTTACTTTACTCAAAGCTCTACGGTGAGGTAGTTGGCCATTCCCATGAATGCCCAAGTACAAAACCCCACAAGAATGACAAAAAGGCAATTAACCTCCTTGCCTTGATTTTCCGTGGCAGGAATTTCATTTGGTGGTCTAACAAAAAGGGAATCAAATAACTACAAGAGACCAATGTGGGTAAATCAACAACTCTCGTATTCGTTCTCACATGGCTCATTGTAGGTGTACAACATATTGATTACATCAATCCGATGTTGCATGACTCTCCCACGCCTCCAAAAACATGGAGAAAATTCACATATGCTAAACTTGCGCACTTCCAAAAGCTAAACAAAAGTTTAGATGCAAGGAATAGACTCTTAGGTCTACCATTAGCGTTTTTTCAAAATTATCGATGGCAGCCACCTCCCCTTTGAAAAGCTGTGTGTTGACTATAATAACAGCTTCTAGCGAGATATTTGAGATATTTGGTCATTTAACCATCTTAGATGACCATTCATGAATGATCCCAAGAAGTAATTGAATGGATAATGATGAATACAAACCTAAATGAAGCAATGAGATGAGTGACAACCTCAAAGCCACAATATCTATCTTTGGAGAGGAAATTTGTAGTCGAAAAAAACTTTGTCTCTTATGGAGATTGACAGTGTTGATTAGCACAATGAACAACTGTACAAAGCTTGCAAATGATCAAGGCATATCTTGTTCAAGTGCTAAAAACAATAAGAGCATGCCAAAAACGATGGAAAATTGCAAAGAAACAGTGAGGAGTTGCAAAACGATAAAGGGCAAGAGTAGATGATGAAACTCTTGCTCAATCAAGAATACATGTGTTGATCGAGCGCCCATCTGAGTGGTTTACATAGTCGTGCACAAGGGTTCTTTGAATATCAAAGTAGAACAAGGGGTATAAGGATGACCAACCGATGATCATTTTGCAGGTGTAGGAGAGGGGTTATAAAAGCAACTAAATAGTATCAACAATTGAAGGAGGAGCTTCATTATTTTTGGCAATGAAAATGTTTAAAAACTGGATTATCACACCATACAAAGAGTTTTTATAAAGGAAAAATGATGTACGACTCCACATTCATCAACATTGTGAACCGCTCTCATTGCAAATTGAAGATCTTCACAACGTAATGGTTTAGTGTCTTGTCTAGTGAGCGACAAAGACATCATTCTGAGGTGAGATGTGTCGTAACCACACAATTGTCTTGGTCAACATAAATAGGCGAGTAATAAAGGAGTGAATTCCAGCATTTCTTGTAGAAAGCATGAGCAAACTTTGCTCGAGTTACCCAAAATGGAGGGCGGGTTATGGGAGTTATTCCAAGTGGAAGGAGAAGAGGATGTTGCGATATCCACAGAGCACCATATGATATCTCTACACGTCACCAAGCAAAACCTATAACATGGATTGATGCATGGTTTGTCCATGTGGAAGTAGGGGAAGCAAAAGAAATCGCTAGTGCCAAAGTTATACCAACGACATCAATTTCCCAAAGTTTGTAGTTGTACCATAAGTTTGTACAGCTCATCGAGGAGTTTGAAGGGGTGTTTTTTTATGGAGTACACTGAGAATTTCCATCATGATGTTACAATGAACAGTGCATAGGCATGAAGTTGATTAGGAAACCAAAGATGAAGGAGACATATCAGAAAAGGGATCACAAACCGATCGAAATGAAAAGGAAATTGACAAGAGGCTTGAGAAAGGGTCTATCTGACCCTCGAAGCCATTGTAATTAGCACCCTCACTTGTTTTGAAAAAGAAAACAAGAAACATGTGGATGTGCGTGGAATACTGAGCATTACAAAAGATTAGCAACTAGAGTTGTTACCCCTTAGTTTAACTAGATGAACGTTTTGATTAACTACGTGGAGACAATTTTTGAATGAATTTAATCTTTGCACCATTCTTCATAAGATCCACATATGTCGAAAGGACATCCTTCAAAGAACATCATGCATTCGGTAAAGACACTTTGAATTCTATATTATCTTGTTTGGAATCACAATCGCCCCCCTTTACATTCATGGCGGCGATGAACAATAATGTTTTCCCTTACGTTGACAACTTTCTTGTCGTCCATTGGGATAACAGTCTTGTGTATGTACCCATTCTGGAGGAGAAGACTTTACCTTAAAAAAACTTGTTGAGATTTTAGGAAGAGATGAGGTTCTTAGTAAACTCTCCAAGTATGTTTTTGGTCACATTTCAATCGAGTTTTTGGGGTTCATCATTGAAGGTAGACGGATCATCATGAACCTTAAAAGGTGGAGGGAGTCGCTGATTTGTTTATGACCACAAATGTCTCGAATGTCTAAGTGATTTTTGGATTATAGAATTGATGTAGTCCATTCATGAAGGATTGCATCTACGTGTTAACCATTCTCTCTAATCTCACAAAGAAAACCACTTAGTGGAGTTGGGTCCCAATGAGAAAGAAGTGTTTAACTCTTTGAGAAAGGCCCTTAGCAGGGTGCCAAGCATATGATTGGCGGATAAAGTTTTGGACTATATCATATCTATGGACACGTCTTATTAACAATGTCAGTCCTTCTTCTCCTAAGCGCTGGCGGTGGAGAACAACCGGTAACACACATATCGAGTAATATATGTGCAGCTCAACTAGAAACAATGGTGCATAAAAATGAGATGCTTGTTGACGTGCACATGTTTAAGACATGGTATTGTTACTTGGAATGCCAGTGATGCATCGTGCACTCCGACCATCACTCTCGAAATTACCATTATTCACTACCAAATATGAGGCGTCAACAAACCTGATGGATGGAGTTCGTAGAGGTCTACATTAACCACAACATCGAGTACTCGTCTTGAAAAATATTCAGTAATTGCTCTTATTGTAAGAGCAAATTCAATGGTTGAGATCAACAGGGTTTTCAACGAACAAGACATGTACCTTACGAGGATGTTCGTTAAGGGAAACAAAGAGTTAGGTGTGTACTACAAAACCAAGTCTTGGTTGAAGGACCCTTACTTGTGATGTGAATTCATCACGCAGGCCGTCATACCTTTGAATAAGTAGGTACAATGAGTACTATTGGAAGAGTGCGAGGGCAGTGCTCGAGGTGGGCACTTTGGCGAGGATAAGATTTTCAAGAAGTTAGGAATGAAATACTAGAGGGACAAGATGGAGACCAAAATTGCGACCTCCTACAAATTATGTAGCATATGTTGAAGAGAAAAATCTTCTTGCACGCACCCACTTGGTCTAATTTCACCCTTACGTGTTCCGATAGAACCATGCGTCGATATCAGCATGGACTTTATGATATAATTCCCTACCTCTCTTAAGGGATATCACGCCATCCTCGCCATGATGTAAAGACTTTCCAAAATGTTTTCCATCACAATGATGAAAATATCCGTCACCACAGAAGGAACAACACCATTGTTTCCAAATCATATCGTATTGTTGTGCGAAGTGACACGTACCATCATCAACAACTAAGAGGGCCACTTCACTAGTTGTTTTGGGCGAAAGCTGATGACACAATACGGCAATCATATCCTGTTATCAATTACGTTCTATCCTTCAACAAATGGAAAAAATTGAGCAAGCCAACCAAACGTTAAAACAAATTCTTTATACTCCATGCGAGCCACATGGTAGTAATTAGGCAACAAAACCGCAAACTGTTCAACTAGCATACAACTCCACAACTTCCACAATATCAGGTAAAGTCCCTTTTAAGGTGTTTTATGGCAAACTTCTCTCCAAAGCGGCATGTATGCAGAGTTAGAGTAACATTCATGATGTTAACATCCATTGATAAGACTTCACAAGTATCGAAGAGGAAACACGACCAACTATTGCAAAGACACAAACATGTATGAAGTAGTATGTTGACCGACATCGCAAAAATAACGGTATAATGTGAGGATATAACCCTTCTTAGCTCGGCGAATATCAAATGTTAAGGATCAAAATTCACAAAACTCAAAACCGGCGGGTTGGGACCATTGGAATTCAATCAGGTGGAAACCCTTGTTTTTACTCAACTTGGACTCCTTAACAACATGATGATCCACCTTGTCTTCCACATCAGCAAGCGCAAGAACTAACGAGACCCTAGTACCGACTTCCATGGCCGAGACGTCTCACCTCCACCTCTGATACAAGTGGACGTGAATAGGTAGGATGTGATCAAGGATATCCTCTGACATTAAGGTTATGGGAAGATGACCGAGTTTTTTGTCAATTGGCACTGCTACAAATCCATGCAAAAAGATGGGAGATTCATGAAAACCTCCAAGATGTCGATCATTAGATTGACGGGGACTTCTGTTGTCACTGGCGTACGTATGTGAGTATGCCAGGATGTCGAGGCTAAATGGGGAGGAATCGTAATGTCCATGATGTACACGAGTCCTTACAACTATTGAGTGAGCATTCTTGTTCTTGCATTCACGGCTCATTGCATGGCAACTTTAGGATTTTTCCTTAGAACGACCGAGTGCATTTTGGTAAAATACCCCGATTTATGGTGTTCCATTGTTGGAAGTGTTCAACAACTTTGACTAAATGTAGCATATAGACCATTTTTTGGATGAAAAATGGTCGTTATTTTTTTTGGGTGCTTCGGGTACTCGAGGCTCAAGTTTCAAGGAGCCAAAAAAAAGATAGGTTAGAGTCTTGTTCGACTCTAGCCTGGAAAATATTTGTGGCCGGATTCTAGGTTAAAGGAGTGCCGCGATAGAAAATCCATTGCGTGACTCCTCCACTCTTAGCTTGGCGTTAGGGTACTGTTCCACCGTGGCAATGCCATGTAGAACAATATGGTTTTAAGATGCATGCTTGGAAAGTGCCTTATGATGACTACGTTTGTTTGTGGCACGGTTCGTCTTTGCCAAAATGGTTGAGGCGACCATTTGCCCACCCGTCCTTAGACAAGTATTGAGGGCCTACTATTTTTTTGTGTGCAGTTATTCGGAAAACAGTCCACAGCTGTTACACTGAAGCTTTGCAAACCATATCGATGTTTTGATATTATTTGGTTAATTTCCTTACATCGTTCGGCTTTTATAACGAATCGTCGACATGTTCTTGAAGCCCTTCGACTTCTTGGCGGAGGTTCTCAAATCCACCACTCACGATGCGACCTCGCACGTGTTGCTTGGCTTGAATGTTGATGACATGACTTGTGCCTCATTCTCATTCCGGTATTGTTGACATCTGCTCGACACACCTGGAACTTATCTTTGAAGTGCACTTGCTGCCTAACAAAAAGAATCCATTTCTCCAATAACCCTGAATCGTATTTGTCTCACACCTCATCTCTGTGAATCATAAACGTTCAACTCGGCTCAACAATATTACCGTAACGTTGCAGGTGAATTGTTTTAGACAGAAGTGGTCGCCAGATGCTGCTTTAAACTATTTGTCCGTCGTTTTCACCACCTTCAGACCACATCCTGAACACGCTGATTGTTCACTCACGCGCGTGAGTTGAACGACCAAAAATAGACGCCCTGACACCCAAGTCGAGAGGAACCAATCACTGCCCATTGCGAGCAGTTTCCACGCTCTAACCGATGGCATGGCATCGTCTCCAAATCAGCTTTCCTCCCTGATTTTCTCCCTCATGCTCTCACTTCCTCCGTGAATTTCTCTCCTTTTCTCTCACTTTCTTCCGCTCTCGCTCTACCGTCTTCTACCAAAAGCTCTCCCTTTTTCATCCTCGACCACTCTCTCCAAATGAGAGGTCCACGAAGCGCCGTCCTCACGGGCCGAACCGCGTCGTTTTACGCGATGCGACCGCTTCCTCGACCTTTCCCCCCCGCGCTCCTGCGCTTCCTTCCGCGAGGAACCTCCGTGCCGTCGCGCACATTGGCGGGTGGGGACGCGAACAACGCGGTCTATCAGGCCCAGCGCAGGTAGAAGCCTCTCGCGCTCGGCGAAACGGCAAACTTGGCATGAGGAAATGATTGTCGCACGTCGTGCATTTATCAACAAGACCGATAACATCATTGTCATCCCCAACCTCCACCTACCCCATGCCCAATCCTCTTGGAGCGCCTCTGCGTCTGCACCTGCGGTCACAGCTGCCGCTCCAACACACCGAGTCGGAAGGCGACATCGGACCACCGCTAACTCTCTGCCTCAATCGCAGGCGGCTTTCAGCGACACCCGATTCGATAGGGGAGAAGCATCTTCCGTCCCGCTGGCTGTCGTTGGCCTGCGAGTAGTGGGAGTGGAACGGCGGAAACGGATCTTCCGGTCTCTCCGAATCTGTGGGTGTCGACATCTCAGTGGTTCGTGCCTCCGGCGCAACTGAGGGCGAGGCGCAGCAGAAGGGCACACGGCCGCCATAGGCCGCCGACCCTGGGAAACCACGCATTGCGACATCCTGCGCCTCTTGCGCCGTGCCGTAGGCGGGAGCTGCAGCGGCAGCAGCAGCACAAGCACCAGCAGCGGCAATAGCAGGAGGGCGATTAGGAGCGCCTACACGGAACCAATCATCGTGAGAGCCGCAGGCTACTACATCTCCTGTGCTGCGGGGCAGGAGAGTGAGGGGGCAGGAGAGTGAGGGGGCAGGGGAGTGAGGTGGCAG
The DNA here is from genome assembly GCA_023375785.1 of Penium margaritaceum. NCBI lineage: Eukaryota > Viridiplantae > Streptophyta > Zygnematophyceae > Desmidiales > Peniaceae > Penium > Penium margaritaceum. Next base: position 5,859 of record SZWC01008888.1, on the reverse strand, counting down.
GAGAGTGAGGGGGCAGGAAAGTGAGAGGGCAAGAGAGTGAGGTGGCAGGAGAGTGAGGGGGCAGGAAAGTGAGAGGGCAAGAGAGTGAGGTGGCAGGAGAGTGAGGGGGCAGGAAAGTGAGAGGGCAAGAGAGTGAGGTGGCAGGAGAGTGAGGGGGCAGGAAAGTGAGAGGGCAAGAGAGTGAGGGGGCAGGAGAGTGAGGGGGCAGGAGAGTGGCGCTTCGACGCGAAAGCCATCGGCATAGGGCTTCAGCATTGTCAAGGCGGGCGTGCGCGTGACGCGCCGCGTGTGTCGTGGCATCGCAGATCTCGAGTCCCGTCACGTCGCATCGCAATGGACGCGTGGAGGGCCGATCCGGAGTGGGAGGACGTGCCTCCGAGAATCACCGTAAGTTCAAGCCTGCCAGGGCGCCCTCTGCAAGGCGAATCAGCTTGGTCAGGGCGCACGACCCGGGCGCGGCCCGATCGAGTGAAGGAAGGATGGGGGGGGGGGGAGGGGGGGGGGGGGTTTGTGGGGTCTTCTTGGCTCTGCTCTGCATTGCTGGATCTGCATTGGGCACTGCACTGCACCACTTATTCAGAGGAGAAGGGGACGATGTGCCGACAGAGATTAGGCCGCCAGCGACAACATGAGACGAGCACCAGCGGATCGGGATTTGGGTCACAGATTTTGCATCATGGATGCCGTCACTACCATCTGAGGACGACGATGACCTTAATGATGACGACGACGATGACAATGATGACAACCACGCTGATGACAACGATGGCGAGGATGACGACGATGATGACGACGATGGCGATGATGACGATGATGGCGATTATGACGACGGTGACGACGGTGACGACGGTGACGACGATGACGACTACGAAAGCGACGACGACGACAGCGGCGACGGCGGCGGCGGCCGCGACGGCGACGGCGGCGATGGCAACGGCGACGGCGACGGCGAGTGCGACGGCGGCGGCGACGGCGGTGGCGGCGGCGGCAGCAGCGGCGGCTTGCGGCGGCGGCGGCGGCGGCGGTTGTGGTTGTGGATGTGGGTTTAAGGGTGAGGGTGAGGGCGAGGGCGAGGATGAGGGTGAGGGTGAGGATGGGGGTGAGTGTAGGCGAGGAGGAGGATGACGATTGATGATGGCAATAATGAGGACGAAGGCAATGATGAAGACGGAGGCATAATTATGGTTGCTTGTGGTGGTGATTTTCTGAGTCTACAAAGGTGTTCTGGTAGAAGAGGTACAGCACGCTGCACACACTGTACCCACACTCTTCTCCTCCTCCTCCTCCGCCTCCTCCTCCGCCTCCTCCTCCTCCTCCTCCTCCTCCTCCTCCTCCTCCT
>SZWC01008887.1:91862-112584 GCA_023375785.1 Penium margaritaceum | reverse complement strand
GAAAGAGAGGGGGAGGGGGGGGAGCATGAGGGCAGCACAAAACCAGGAGTGGTTTGGGAAGGGGGGAGGGGGAGGGGGGGGGAGGTTGGGGGGGGCATTTACTTCCACTGAATCCATTATGAACTTTCTACAACATTGAACTGTTTTGGGGGTGACTTCGTCATTTGCTGGCATGCACTATTCCAAGCATCACATCTTCGTTATGCTAGCCGTTAGATGCATGCATTGAGACTCCCACGTTTTGGTGGTTTATCAGACGGATAACCTGGGCTCACATAGATGATAGGACATGCTCAAAACTGGCATGCCTGGCGAGCATAGCTTCTGATCCACAGTGTAACCATGGTAACTTCCATGGTGTGAATCTCCATTGCCAGCTGGGGTTGGGCACAAGATGTTTGGGGGGGGGGGGGGGGGGGGGAGGATGGAGACCGGCTGGGGAGTTCCAGTGTGTTGGTTGGCAGAAAGTTGTGTGGCGTTGTAAGGGGACGTCAGAATTGGAAGGTGTGAGGTCATCAGTCTTTCTTTGTTACTTTGGTCAATGCAGGAGTAAAACAAAAACTACAATCCTCCAACTCTTTCTCTGGTTGGCTCCCACATCAGCCAGTGTGTTGTGGTGGAACACTCAATTAGCCCATTCCAGCCGCATGTTCGTATATCAGAATGTGATTACTGTCTGGACATGTGGCATGGCTCCCGTAAGAAATGTGGCAAGTCTTTGGAAGTGGAACTCGTGAAAAACATGGGCGTTGCCCAATGGGTGGTTGTTTTAAAACATGTTCTCTGTGTGTTTTGGTTGAAGAAACAGAAGCGGGGTTCGGGCTGGGGCTTTCAACATGCTTGCATCTCGCATTGGCTGAGAACAACTCAATTTTGAAAAGCCCATCAGCTCAACTTGTCATCCTCTACGAAATACTCAGTCCCTCACACACTTGCGGTCGTGTGACACATTGGGAGGAGAAAGAGCTCAGGTGGGGAAGAGAACACAGCAGCTTCGTGATGGTAGGGAGAAATATGAAGGGTCAGAAAGCACCAGATGAATCACAAACTTGGCGATTGACCATTGTTGAAAGTGTGTACGAATAATGAAAGCATGGACTAGAACCACCAAAGACAACAGAAAATCATCTACCATGGAGTTAACCGATGATGTCCAAGACAACGGGAGCAGTCCGTTCAATGATGCAGACCACCATTTCGTCTGGAAGGGAAGCAAATGCCGATGCGAAGGATGTTCTGCTCTTTTCTCTGTGGTGGTCAACTTCCTGCAGAACTTAGAACGAAGAAAATGTCAGAGAGCAACATTGAGAAAAGTCACCCAGGGAAAAGACTGCTGATAGTGAAAATGATGTAAACCTTGGTCCACTTCAAGATAGCTGGTCTGCTCACCCTATCGTAAGACATCTTGCGCTTCAGCGTGTTGTGGGAGAGAAGAACGGCTCTTGCACTCTCTCTGAAGGACTCCGGGAATCGCGCATGAGTCTTCACGCTCCATTGAAGCGGCAAAGGCCGTGTGACAATCATCTCGCTCGTGGGAGCATCAACAGGGTAAGCAATCTGGAGACAGAGGTAGAAAACAACATCGGAAGGTCAGCTCGACCACCGGTGTTCGTTCATGGATCATCCACCGTGGATGTGCACACTCCCCCGTCACGACAACTTTCTCATGCACTGCTCACCCGCTGATAGGTCACACTCACTCACCGTTCTCTTGTCCACGACCATAGGGCAGCATGTCTTCAGTTCTCGAAAAATCCATGGGTGCTGCACAAACGTGCGTTGTCTGTACTCTTTCCCTGGAAGAATGACCTCGTAGCCCACCTGCACCAAAACGAGGGAGTCTACATTCAGGCATCCAGAACATGCGCGGGCTGATCTGTTGCTTCGTTTCCGGAAAAAGGACGGACCTCCTTCCCATCGTAGTCGATCCAATGGGCTTGGATAGGGACATCGGTAGCATTTTTGAAGGTCACCACGGTTGGTGTGCTACTGGGACCAGACCGGACTGAACCGTGACCGTCGTTGGCCAGTCCTGTGGAAGCCGAAATCCCAGAGCTTGCAAACGACAACGCCTCACTCGGAGCAGGCGGCATGGTGAAGACTGATGTGAGGGCCCTGACAACGAGCTTTAGGCAGCGTTGCAGGCTCCTGGGAAGGAGGGCCATGCAAGTTGTGAGGTCGCTAGGCGTAAGGATTGCACAGAGGTCGTTATTGCTCCGTGAGAAAACAAGCGGCCGCTGCGAATTGGCTTTGTGCCCCTCGCCAAGCGCGCGGTAGCGCCGTCACCGTGGCGGCGTGGGGCTCGAGCCCACCAACCTCCTACGCACGGCACGGCCTGGGAATTCCCATCGCCCGCCGATCCGTTGATCCGTTCAGTGAGAGCGGATCATAAGGCGTCACGCTCGATAACCTGCGCGCCAAGGGAAGATGGCTGTCCTGAGAGCGACCAGCGGGTTACCCCCGCTAGAGGCGCAGCGCCAAAGGTCGAGGGGGCGCCATGTCTGGACGACGGTCGAATCGGACCTCCCCCGACACCCAATCCTCGATGTTGCCCGGCTCCGATCGCGGTTCTCGAGGACAACCCTATGAACCCCTCAATGAGAAGCATCCGTGTAGAAGGAAAAGGTAGGAGGAAGAGAACTAAAATCACAAATTCGTGAGGTTTCCGTCTCGATCTGGGGTTTACGCTTTCAACTGCACTTGCGTCATTGGGCGACTGTTCAAGAAAGCTGGTGTGTTCAAGCAAGCCTGTATTACCCCGCGTCATTCCCAAGACGCGCAGACCGCGCATCCATGTCAAGACGGCAGAACCAATAGCCAAGGCGATCTCGTGAACCCGTTCTGTCGGAAGCCCCCGGTACTTTGACATTAAAAACCGCACTGCAAGTACACTTCAAAATCCAAGACTAAATGATGAACAACTCCAAGAAGGGCCCTTTTCTTTGAAAGCCCCTTACACTCCGTAAACTTTACTGGAAGGCACTAATGTCCTTAATTTGATGGCCCACGACGCAATCACTTCCAAAATGCGTACACCATGGGGTTAAGTTCTCGACCAGATTTATAGAGATCGCAAGTGACATCACGGCTTTGCACGCGTCGCGCTCCTCAAGCGTCTTAGACCCTGACCATGCATTAATTGTGTTTTTGCAGTTTTATGTATCCACTCACTTTTCTCACAAATTTCATGTTACACTTGTCCTTTATCCCAGATTGAACATGCGCCCATCTTTGCAAACTGATACCTTCTCCGCCACATCCACCTGTGAAACGCCTTCTATTAAGCCTACGTATCACTTGGAATCAGAAAGCAGTGCTTCGCAAGGGGCTAAGAATAACTTCACTCCTACACGACTACCTCAAACAAGTCTTTGGCGCACCTCCACCATGCATGAGTTCGTTGACCTGGCCACAAAGACAGTTCACGGGGCGAGGACGGGGGGCCAAAGCAATGCACTCAGCGAAGGATTTTATGATGGAGAGACTTTAATTCACGACGCATGAGAAATCTCGTGCGGTAGGGGCAGCACCGTGGCAAGCTTCACAATGAATGGCACACGACTAACAACTCTGACAGCCATCGAGGTGTCAGGTCCGCTGTGCTCCGCAAATCCCTCACCAACACCACTGCCCATTGGAATCACATCTGTCGCAACAATAGGAGGTACGGCCCGGAAGCGTGGATCAATCATGACGTGCACAAGAAGCTGTCAGTGCTTGAGAGCCTCAACAACTAGATGCTCGAACAACTCAACGTGGCAGTGAAAGATCTTCGCAACTTCCACATGCGGGAAGCACTACTCATTGGGAGAAACACCCAACTCTTCAGTGAAGCTCATAATCCTCTGGCATTTTCACAACTGTTCAATCCTAAAATTTTAGGAGGACCCACAGTTTAGATGTGGCTAACGACTTTGCAGGTGTGCTTCACTATTGTTAGGATGAGTTTTCACGTAGAAAAGATTGACCTGCCAGATTCTCTTGTGCATCACAAGATTGAGTCGGTGGTCTTATTGAATAAACATCCAGCAACAACAAGAGGCCACGAGTGCTCAAATCAACAGCTCACGACCAAGGTGCCACATTGTCTCCATTCTCATAATTTGAGCCAAGGGGACATTCTAGATTAAGAATTTTTCATCCATTGTTTTGAAGGAACACAAAATCAATAAATGTAATATAACATGCATACAAAAGAACAAGTAGCCCCTGGTTTTTACAGACCATTGTCGTTGTGCCCCTATGTGTACAATCATTTTCACTCCGTTCTCTGACAAGGCTATCATGCTAATTCCACCTGCAATTTCCAAGTTCGTTTTTAATCTGCCCACATGTTCTCAACTTTTGGAGTTTTTACATGGTTTACAAAACACAAAACATTGTCTTCTAGCTAGTAGCCTGGCAGAAACGAGGGATTAAAGGTTGAGATATACACGTTCTCCCAATTCCCCACCGCAGAGGGGCATTTCCCAGTACTGGTCGTCAATCGGTCTCGAGCCATTGATGACATGCGCCTAAAGTCGCGGATGAGAATCTTCTTCGGGCAGTTCATGAGTTCCACAAAGATGTGTGTTCGGTCAATATTGACCCTCATTTTATGAATTGCACACTGAGGGTTGACTGTTCGGTTAGGTCAGAAGGGGCAATGTGGAAACATGGTCACAAGGGGCAACTTGCAAAGTAATCCCAGAAGAAAAGTTTCATTTTCTTATCTTTGACTTCCTACCGTTGGTGTGGTCCATCTTTTCTCACTTTGAAATCTGCATGATTCAATGAATTTTGTACTAACGTGCTACTTGTTCAGAACATGCAAGCACATTTCATGCAAACGCAGCCTTAAAGTGATAATGTAATCAGAAAGTATCCCATATAGGATGCCTCATTTAATCTATAATACTAAGAGCATGAGTTATACTCTTCTCACTCTACTCTTGTAAAAAGAGTTGCACAGCTAGTTGCATCCTAGCTCTGTCCTTGTGGTTCCCTAGTGACATCCTACTTCCACCTTAGTTGCGTCCTAGCTGCGTCCTAGTTACACCCTGGTTATGCACTAGTTCCGCCCTAGTTGCACCCTGGTTGAGGCCTAGTTGCGCCCTACTTTAATTCTGGTTCCTCCATGTTTACGTCCTATCTCCCCCCTAGTTGCACCCTAGTTTCTACTGTTCCACCATAGTTGAACCCAACTGTACCTTGTTCTGCCTTTGTATACCCTTATGGCATCTTAGATACGCACTTCTTCATCCCTAGTCGCATCGTAGTTATGCTATAGTTACATCCTAGTTATGCCCAAGTGGCGGCCTCATTGTGCCCTCGTTGCTACCTTGTTGCACCCTAGTTGCGCACTTGTTGTGTCCAATCTGCACCCTGGTTGCGACCAAGTTTCACCTTGCTTGCAACCAAGTTGCATCCTAGTTGTGTCCATGTCGTGCCATAGTTGCACCCAATTTATACCCAAGTTGTGGCCTTTATGCCATAGTTGTGCTGCACTTGCATCCTCGTTTCACCCTGCTTTCACCCTTGGTGGTCCCTAGTCGGGCCCTAGTTGCATACAAGATGTGCCCTATTTGCACCCTAGTTGAATCTTAGTTATACTTTAGTTGTTTCCTTGTTGTGTCCTAGTTGTGTCCAAGTTGATTCTTAGTTATGTCCTGGTTTTCGACTGGTGTGCCTTCCCAATGCCCTAGTTGAGCCCCATTCGTACCCTAGGTACGAATTGTGCCTTAGTTGCACCCAGTTTCCACCTTAGTTGCATCCTAGTTATGTCGTAAGTGCTTCTAACTTGCACCCTAGTTATGCCCTAGTTGTACTCTAGTTGCTTCCTAGGTACATCCTTCTTGCGTCCTTATTTTGCAGTAGTTGTACCCTGGTTGAGAATTGTTTATGCCCTAGCTACACCCTAGTTATGCCCTGGTTACACCCTACCTTTTCGCCCTACCTTTTCCCTGGTTGTGCCCTAATTACGGCCCAGTTGCGGCTTAGTTGGAAGCTAGCTGCTCCTAGCTCCACCTTAGAGACGTGCTACTTATGACCTAGTTGTGTCCTAGTTGAATGCTACTTGCAACCCAGTTTTACCCTAGTTGAGCTATAATTGTGTCCTAGTCACGTCCTAGTTGAGCCCTCGTTGCACCCTCCTTGTGTCCTAGTTGCATCCGAGTTACACCGTATAGTTGTACTCTAGTTGTGTAATTGTTATGGCCTATTTGTGCCCTTCTTGCGCCCTAGTTGCATCCTAGTTTCACCTTAGTTTTACCCTAGTTTCACCCATGTTTTTCCTAGTTGCACCGTAGGTTCCTCGTAGTTGTCTCCTTGTCACCTTCTAGATGCACTTTTGTTGCATCCTAGTTGCACCCTAGTTGCGCCCTAGTTGCATACCAGTCGCGTCCTAGATGAGCCTTAGTTCCAGCCTAGTTGTGGCTTTTTTCCCCTCTAATTGCACCCTGATTACACCCAAGTTGTACCCTACTTACGCCTTGGTTTTTCAGTAGTAGAATCATGACTACACCCTCTCTGTGCCCTACTTTCTCTCTAATTATGCTCTAGTTACACCCTAGTTACACTCAAGTTTTTGCTCAGTTAAACTCTAGTTGTTTCGTAACGTCCTAGTTGAGCCTATGTTGTATCATAGCTGCAGCCTAGTTGTGTCCTAGTTGCGACCTAGTTGCGCCCGAGTTACAATCTATTTTCATCTTTGCTCTGTCCTAGTTATGCCATTGTTGATCCCCACTTGTATCTTAAATACACCTTGGTTTTATCCTAGTTGTGTCCTAGTTACGCCCTGGAAGGCCACTACTTAATCCCCCATTACACCCTAGTTGTGCTCTAGTTGCGCCGTACTTACGCTATGATTGTGCCTAGTTGTTGTGGCACAAATAGCGATACATCCTAGTTGTTTCCTATTTGCTCCCTTTTTGTGCCCTAGTTGTGTCCTTGTTGTGTCCTAGCTTCACTTGAGCTGCATCCTAGTTGCGCCTTGGTTTTCCCCTAGTTGTTTCCTATTTGTACCATAGTGTTGCCTAGTCTCGCTCTAGTTGGTCCCTACTTGTGCCTTCTTTATGTCCTAGTTTTGTCCTCGGTATAACTTAGTTGCATCCGTGGTGACTCCTAGTTGTGTCCTTGTTGTGCCCTGGTTGCATCTTAGTTGCATTCTACTTTCAGCAGCATTACACCCTAGTTTTCTCCTTGTGGTGACCAAGATATGCCCTAGTTGTACCCTAGTTACACCCTGATTGTGCTCTAGCTTCTTCCTACTTATGCCCTACTCACACCTTTAGTCTTTCCTTGCTGTGGCCTAGAGTTGTGCCCTGGTTTTGTCCTCATTGCACCCTAGTTGCACCCTATCTGTGCCGTAGTTTCTCCCTAGTTGTGTTCTACTCATGCCTCAGTTCCCCACTTGTTGCAAGCTTTTTTAGCCCTAGTTACACCGTAGTTATTTCCTAGTTGTTCCCTAGTCGTGTCCAAGTTGTGGCCTAGTTGCATCCTTCTCATTCCCTTCTTGCATCCTACATGTACCCTAGTTCCACGCTAATCATACCATAGGTGTGACCCTTTTGAACCTAGTTGCGTCCCCATTGTACCCTTGTTATGCCCTTGTTTCATCCTAGTTGTGCCTCTGTTGTGCCCTTGTTACATCATGATTGCACTCTACTTGCGCTTTGAGTACGTCCTAGTTACACATTAGTTGCATTCTAGTTATACGCTAGTCGTGCCCTAGTTGTATCCAAGTGCGCCCTTGTTGTGCCCTAGTTCCGCCCTACTTTTACCCTAATTGTTCCCTTGTTGTGCCATAGCTTTCCCTAATTTCGTCCTAGTTGCACCCTGGTTGTACCCGAATTGTGTCTTAGTTGTTCCCAAGTAGTGCTCTAGTTCTACCTTAGTTATGTCCTTGTTGGGTCCTAGTTGCACCTTAGTTTTATCCCAATTTCTTCCTATTTATGCTCTAGTTGTGCCCTAGTACTACAATAGTTGTGCACTAGTTTTGCCCTAGTTGACCCCTAGTTGTATCCTTGTTGTAACGTGCTTACGTCCTAGTTGCATCCTAGTTGCGTGCACATTGTGCCATAGTTTTTCAGTTGTTGTGCCATAGTTATGACTTATTCGCGCCATATTTGTGGCCTTGTTATCCCATGTTTGCACCGTAGTCGCGCCCTAATTACAGCCAAATTACATCCTAGTTTCACCCTAATTGCACACTAGTTTCACCGTAGTTGCACATGATTTGCGTCCTAGTGGGTCCTAGTTGTGTCTAACTTACACCCTAGTTGTGCCCTTGTTGCACCCTAGTTGCATACTACTTATGCCCTACTTGAGCCCTATTTGTATTCTCGTTCCACTCTAGTTGCGACGTAGTTTCACCCTAGTTACACCCTAGTTGTATCCTACTTTCTCAATGGTAACGTCGTGGTTACAACTAGTGAGACCCTAGTTTTGCCCGAGCTGCGGCCTAGTTGCATCCTAGTTTCTCTCTTGTTACACCCATGTTTTCCACTTGTTTTACCCTAGTTATGTCATTTTTACACCCTAGTTACATTCCATTTGTGTTCTAGTTTTACCATGATCTTGCCCTAGTTGCATCCTAGTTTTTCTCTTGTACCACCCTAGTTGCATCCTAGTTGCACAGTACTTGCGTCCTTGTTATACCCTAGTTGTGCCTGAGTTGTGCCAGTTTCACACTCTAGTGCATCCTTGTTATGCTGAAGTTTGCCCCTAGTTTTTCCTTGATTGCTTCCTAGTTATGCCCTTGTTTTTCCCTAGTTGCGCCCTAATTGCATCTATTTGCGTCTGAATTACGTCCTACTTGTGCCCGAGTTGTGCCCTAGTTGTGCCTTAGTTATTTCCTAGTTGCGCTCTTGTTGCATCCTAGGTGTACAATAGTTTGGCCCTAGTTGCGTCCTAGTGATATCCTACTCGCGCCCTAGTTATGTCAGACTTGTGCCCTAGTCACAACCTAGTCATGTCCTATTTTCCTACTTATCGCGCATTAGGGAAAACCTAGTTAGGCCCTAGTTGCACCCTAATTGTGCCCCAGTTGGATCCTGATTGCACTCTATTTGTGCCAAACTTAAGTACTTGTTATTTCCTAGTTGTAGCTTAGTTCAGCTTTACTTGCACCATAGTTGGGTCCATGTTGCACCCTAGTTGCACTCTATTTTCATCCTTGTTGTTTCCTAGTTGTGCCATAGTTACGCCATTGTTGTTCTATGGTTGTATCTTAGTTGCACCCTAGTTGTTCCCTAGTTGTGTCTTAGTTATGCCCTAGGTGGCCCCTAGTCAATCCCTGGTTACACCCTAGCTGTGCTTGAGTTGTGTCCTAGTTGAAGTATGGTTGCGCCTAGTTGTTATGGCATAAATGTAGACGTATCTTAGTTCATTTCCTATTTACTCCCTTGTTGTGTCCTAGTTGTGCCCTTGTTTCGTCCTAGCTTCGCTTGAGTTGCGTCCTAGTTGTACATTAGTTTTCCCCTAGTTTTTTCCTATTTGTACCATAGTGTACCCTAGTTCAGCTCTATTTGGTCCCTACTTGTGCCTTAGTTATGTCCAAGTTCTGCCCTAGCTATACCCTAGTTGCACCCTAGTTGGTTCAGTGTTGACTCTTAGTTACGCCCTAGTTGTGCCTTAGTGGCATCCAAGTTGTGGTCTATTTTCAGAAAGATTGCACCCTAGATTTTCTTCTTGTGTCCAAGCAGTGCCCTAGTTGCACCCTAGTTACATCCTTGATGGGCTCTAGTTTCTTCCTAGTTGTGCCTTAAGTCGTTCCTTTCTGCGGCCTGGTTGCACCCAACTTGTGGCCTGGTTTCATTCTCATTGCACCATAGTTGCACCTTAATTGTGCTGAAGTTTCTCTCTAGTTGTGTCATGTATGACCAATTTCCTCACCCGTGAAACTGTGTATCAACAAGTGTATTGGGAAGTGAACAAAGTAGTGAACATGGACTGCTCGCAAAAACTGAGAATTATCATAAAGAACCCATTATAGATTTTATTGTATACAAGGAATGTACCTTAGGGCTTCACTGGCATGTATTCGTGTGGATGTTTTGTGAAAAACATTTGTGTGCAGAAATACACTTCATGATACACTGATCATCAAGTGTGTGAATTTGGGGTGATTAACCATAACTCAGTTGTGTCCTACTCGTACCTTAGTTACCCACTTCTATGCCCTAGTTACACCATGGTTGTGCCCTAGTTTGGCCCTAGTTATGTCCTAGTTGTGCCTTAGTCGTATCCTGTTCATTCCCTTCTTGCATCCTAGATTCATCCTAGTTTTATGCTAATTGTACCATAACTTTGTCCTAGTTCAACCTCGTTTTATCCCAATTTTGCCCTTGTTACGCCCTAGTTATACCCTAGATATGCCCTCATTACGCCTCTGCTACACCCTTGTTACACCCTGGTTGCATCCTACTTGTGATCTGTGTACGTCCCAGTTACACAATAGTTGCACTCTAGTTGTACCCTAGTTGCATCCTAGGTGTACCCAGTGGCACCCTAGTTGTGTCCTAGTTCCGCCCTACTTTTATACTAGTTGCTCCCTTGTTCTGCCATAGTTTCTACCTGCTTTTGTCTGAGTTATACCCTGATTACGCCCTAGTTGTATCTTAGTTGTTCCCAAGCAGTGATCTAGTTTCACCCTAGTTATGTTCTAGTTGCATCCTAGTTGCATCTTAGTTTCACACCAATTGCTCTTATTTGCCTCCATTTCTTCCGTAGTCCTACAATATTTGTGCACTAGTTTTGCCCTAGTTGTCCCCTGGTTGTGCCCTCGTTGTAGCTTCCTTGCGTACTGGTTGCATCCTAGTTGCATGCACGTTGTGCCCTAGTTGCACCCTAGTTACGGCCAAGTTACTCCCTAGTTTTACCCTAATTGTACCCTACTTACACCCTAGTTGCACATTACTTGTGTCCTAGTGGTGCCGTTGTGTCCAACTTGTTCCGCAGCTGTGTCCTTGTTGTGCCCGAGTTGCATCCTACTTGCGTCCTGTCTCCGCCCTGTTCTTTTCATGGTTCCACTCTAGTTGCGGCTTAATTTTACCAAAGTCACATCCTAGTTTTGTCCTACTTACTCAATTTTTACAATGTGATTGCAATTACTGAAATCCTAGTTTTGCCCGTGTTGCAGCCTGGTTGCGCCCTAGTTTCTCCCTAGTTACATACTTTTTTACCACTAGTTGTGCCCTAGTTATCCCATTGTCGCACCCTAGTTGCGCCCAAGTTGTACCCTAGTTGTACTATAATTGTGCCCTAATTGCACCCCAGTTGTGTTATACTGGCACCCTAGTTGTGCCCCAGTTACATCCTAGTTGCGGTCTGCTTACGTCCTAGTTGCACCATATATGTAACCTAGATGTTCCCTATTTGTACACTAGTTTCATCCTATTTACACTCTACTTGCGTCGTAGGTATACCCTAGTTGCATCCTAGTTGCCCAGTACTTGCGCCCTTGTTGTAACCTAGTTGTGCCTGAGTTGTGCCCTCTTTTTCTTTGCCCTAGTGTATCCTTGTTATGCTCATGGTGACCCCTGGTTATGCCCTGATTGCGCCCTAGTTCTGCCCTTGCATTGCCGTAGTTGCACCCTAATTGCACCCTAGCTGTCTCTGAATAGTGTCCTATTTGTGCCCTAGCTATGCCCTAGATGTGGCTTAGTTGTGTCCTAGTTGCGTTCTAGTTGCACCCTAGGTACGCCATAGTTCGGCCCTACTTGTATCCTAGATACACCCTACTTGTGCCCTAGTCACACCCTGGTCACGCCCAATTTGCCGACTTATTGTGCACTAGGGACATCCTAGGTAGGCCCTAGTTAGACCAAAGTTGTGTCCCAGTTGAATCCTGATTGCACCCTATTTACACCAAACTTGATTCCTAGTTGTGCCCTGCTTATGGCTTAGTTGATCTATACTTGCGCTGCAATTGCGGTCTAGTTGCGGTCTCATCGTGCCTTATTTGTACCCACATTGCACCCTAGTTGCACCCTAGTTACGCCCTAGTTGCACCCATGTTACGACCTAGCTGCCCCCTACTTGTGTCATATTTTCACCCTAGTTATACGCAAGTTATGTCATTGTTATGCATAGTTGTGCCGTAGTTGTGTCCCAGATGTAGCTTAGTTTTACACTAGTTGCACATTAGCTATGTCCTAATTAAAGACTTGTTGCTCCTTACTTGCACCCTAGTTGTGCCCTAATGCACTCTTGGTAAATCCTACTTGTGTCCTAGTTGTGCCCTAGTTACACATGAATCGTGTCAGAGTTACTTCGTCGTTGCATACTACTTATGTCTTCGTTGCGCCCTTGGTGCGTTCAGGTTGCATCCAAGTTGTGTCCTCCTTGTGTCCTATTTGTACCCTTCTCACGCCCTAGATAATTGCTAGTTGCGTCCTAATTGCGCCCATTTTCCACAGACACCCGATGCACACTCTGCCAAGAGTGCGCGCCTTGGCATCCTCGGTGCCTTAACCGCTGGATCCTTCGGGTGGATCTCCTCATCATCTTGATCGACATCGGAGTCCTCCGCGTCGGCTGCCACCGCTAGTGCACCGTCGCGCTCTGATACCGCATCCTCAATTTCGGCATCCGCCGGCTCCTTCTCGTAGCCAAGGAGTTGGAACCACTCCCCTGTCTTACAAGACAGGGGAGTGTCCACCACGCCCACGTTGTTGCTGCTGATGTAGCTCTGCTCCTTGTCAAACTTAACGTCTCGGCTGCGGATTACCTCCTCCTTGCGCATGTCGTAGAGCGTGTACGCCTTATGCGCGCTCTCAAAGCCAAGGAAGAGATACGACTTTACCCGCACCTCTAGCTTGCTGTCGCGTCTCGGCGCAGCCTGCACCACCACGTGCGCCTTACACCCGAACACTTTCAAGTGTGCCACACTTGGCTTGCGCCCACTCCAAACCTCTTGCGTCGTCTTCCAGCTGCTCTTCCCCTTCAGCACCATTGTAGGAGTGAGGTTGATGGTGTAGCTTGCCGTATGCACAGCTTCCGTCCACAAGCTTCGCAGCAATTCGGCATCTACCAACATGGTCCGTACCATGTTCAGCAGCGTCTAGTTCGCGCGCTCCGCCATGCCATTTGACTGAGACGAATGCGGCGTAGTCTGTTCCCATTTCATGTTGTGCTACTTCATCCACCCGCTACAGCCCACATACTCTCCGCTGTTGTCATTGCGTAGCGCTCTGACCTTCCGGTCAGTCTACCTCTCCACCGCGGCGACATACTCCTTGAGCCGGTCCAGGAACTCGCCTTTCTGCTTCATGAAGCACACGTAGAGTTTTCTGTTGTAGTCAACTATGAAGGCGACGAAGTAACGCGCACCGTTCTTTGACGCCATCTTGAATGGTCTGCACACGTCACTGTGCATGACCTCCAGCAGGTCCGAGGCGCCATTACGGTTTTCGTTGAACGGTTTGCGCCGTGCCTTATCCAAAATGCAAGGCTCAAACTTTTTGTGCTTTACTGCATCTGTCATCTCTTCTGCACCGTCGATAAAGAGGCCGCATACCAGCTCGTGCTTCTCCATCTCCTTCACAACTGCGGGTGAGGAATGCCCCAATCGTCGGTGCCAGAGCTCCAGCTCAGCTCCCCCTCCTTTGGCCAGGTTGACGGTGCATTCTTGCAAGTCTGCTGAATCTGTTGCCGTCGGGATCACCTTGGTCTCCACAATGCAGAGGCCTCCCTCGCACTTAGCCTCCAGCACGGGCTCGCTGCCACCTTCCTTTCGCACGACTTCCCCTCTCCTCCTGAAGAGCACCTCGTATCCATTGTCAGTCAGGCGGCTGACACTTAGAATGTCAGCCAATCTGGTTACGTGCTGCACGTCCTTGATGACGCGCTGTACCCGCCTTCCACCAACCACCACCTCCACGTCCACGTCTCCTTGGCCAGCCGCTGACTCGACCTTATCGTTTGCGACCACAATGGATTTGCTGGACTTGGTATAGTTGATAAACCCGACCTTCTCGACTTAAGTGTGCTCCTCCGCTCCGGAGTCAAGGAATCGCCGGTTGGTCTTCTTGAGGTAATGATTTTGAGTGCCATTAGAGAGCGCCTTATTGCCTTTGGCATCCTTTCCGCCGGCTTTTGCCTCCTCGGTGTACTCACGGATCCAGTGACCCTCCTTGCCGTAGTTACGACACGCACCCATCTTGGCGCCCTTCTTGCCGCCGCCATGTCCGCCACACCCCTTGGCCCCGCTTCCGCCACCACGCGTTTTGATGACGAGGGCCGACAAGGAAGACGAGGACTCTCCGCAGCTCCGTTGCTATGCCTCGTTTCGGATGTACTCAGCGCCGTAGGTGAGCTTGTCCTTTGCCCATCCTCCTAAGACGGTAATGAGAGGGCTCCAACTGTCAGGAAGTGCCATGAGGAGGGCCATTGCCTGCAGCTACATGTCCACTTTCCACCCCACGTTGTTGCACTGCGAGGTGAGCGACTCGATCTGCTGCATAGCGGTGATGACATCATCTCCCTCCTTGATTCTCACTGTCAGGAGTCACTTTATTGCAAAGATTTTGTTCCCCAGCGACTTGGATTGATGGATGGCATAACGTTTTTGCCAAGCTTCAGCTTTCAGCCTGTAGCCCTGGAAGTAGCCCCAATGCGACTCAGCCGTCCCGGACACAAATAACATGAGCGCTTCCGTGTTCTTCTTTGTGAAGCCCTCCTTCTGCGCTTTCGTCGCTGTTGCTTCGTCGAGGACTTCCGTTCCCTTCATGACCTCTAGTAGCCCCTTATGCGCAAGATGCAGCTTGAAGTGCCACCTCCATAGTCTGTAGCCAGGGCCACCTGCATACTTCTGTATGGGCTGCGTCTCCTTCTGCGCTATTTGCGCAGTCTTCAACTCTGAGACCTCAGGGCTTGACGGCGATGTCGTCCCCGACGACGATCCCGTCCGCTGTGAAAGCCGTGAGCGATTTGTAGACCGGTCAGGGCCGTGGGCCCATAACCCTTTGTCAGAAACTGGGGTGCAGTTCCAATGTGGCCTGACTGGTCTTCTCTGTTCACGGCTTCTTTTGTACGAGTTCTGAGTCTAAACGTGAGCTTTCTGGTTGGCTCACGCTATGTTTCTGGGAGTGGAAGGGATTTGTGAGAAAGTCACTTTTGCAAAGCAAATAACGTGATTTTCCATTAATTTTTCAACATGGACATGATCTCAACATTTGTAGGGCTAGTCATGAGCTCTCGAACGCACCAAACCGTGTGCGATTTGGATCACCGTATCTCCCGCTACATCAGCCAAAGCGCAGCACCCCAAACCAGCTGCTCAGTCGGCAGCGCACACCACGTCGCCCGCCGAGGCACCCACACACATCAAGGACCCATCAAAATACCATTCCGGAGGTGCGGATGCACCAACACGTAGTGGCGAGTGAGTTAATCATCGAGTTTGGTGATGGGGATTGATGTGGGTCGAAAACTGTTCGCTGGCCTGCAGTCGGAATTTTGACTAAATCCCTCAGTAACAAACTGCACTACTGGCATCCGGCGGATCATTCACCGGACGCCTCGGCAGCCCTTCCGGAGCAAAATCCCCAGATGGACATTTCTTACTCGGTCAGGTGGATTGCTCACCTCCGGTCGAACCGCGGCAGACTCCCAGAGCCACCGCGCACACCCCAATTTTGGAACCCCATATTTCTCCCGTTACTTGCTGAATCTGGTAGCAGTTGTTTGACTGGAATCGGACAACTCGTCTACATTCAGGGGCAATCCTCCATTTTAGGATCCGAGCAATCCTCGAGTCGCCAGATCCAACGACAAGGAATTTCCTCTCTCTGGTGACTCGTCGGCGCCTTCCGGTTCCGCACTTGGGCATGCATGAGGGGAAAATCTTCAACAATTGCTTCCTAGTTGTGCCCTTCTTACGCCCTACTTGTGTCCTAGTTGTACCCTAGTTATGTCCCAGTTGCGTCGTGGTTGCGCCCTAGTTGCGCCTCAGTTGGGCAATAGCAACGCCCTAGTTGTGCCCTAGTCCGGCCCTACTTGCTCCCTACTTGCACCCTACTTGTGCCCTAGTTGCACCCTCTTCGCATCCTAGTTGTGCCTCTGTTGGGCATTAGCTCCGCCCTAGTTGCATCCTCTTTGCACACTAGTTGCGCCCTAGTTGTGCCCCAGTTGCGCCTTAGTTGCGCCCTAGTTGCGCCCTAGTTGCACCTTGACTGCGCCCTACTTGCACCCTAGTTGCACCCTAGTTGCACCCTAGTAGTACCCTACTTGTGCCCTACTTGCGCACTACTTGCGCCTTAGTTGCACCCTAGTTGCGTCCTGCTTATGCACTGCTTGTGCCCTAATAGCGCCCTAGTTGCGTCCTACTTGCACCCTACTTGTGCCCTAGTTGCATCCTAGTTGAGCCCTAGTTGCACCCTAGTTGCGCAATAGTTGCTCCCTACTTGCGTCCTACTTGCACCCTACTTTCATCCTTGTTGCGCCCTCGTTGCGCCCTAGTTGCCAAGGGTAACAAAGGGACTAAGCGTGGAAAGAAAGAAGGCCTAAAGGTTTTTGTAATGGCAAGAAGGAATGAGAAAACCGGGAAAAAAAGGGTTGATCAATGCAAGGAACTACAAATCCTTGATGGTGACTTGCATGATCTGGCTAGCTTAAGACCAGGATCACCAACTAAGGGGATACACAACCTGTCAACCCGGTCCTTCTCTCATGATGTGTTGGACCTCCTTAGCGTGGGCCTCAACTACGTCATAAGGTCCAACTTGCTCCACTCCCTCATCTGATCCCATCTTTTCATGATGTCATTCGCAAAGCTTATTTCGCATGGCTGTTTGGTGACTCTCATGAAGATCCTGAAAGTGAGCCTAGAGTTTTTTCTCTAATCCATCTTGGATGCCACTGATAGCACCAAAGGAATTGGATGACTAGTTTGATTCTCTCATGACAGATATGCTTGAAGCCTATGATGCACGCGGGCCTAGGTTGAAGAAAACACTACTGGTTTTGCAACTCCAATGCCATTGAAACATGAAAAAAGTATCATCATCATCAAAGTGGCCGACAAGAACCTCGGTAATGTGAACCTTGAGTGGGAATTCTATATCAAAGATTGTCTCATGCACCTACATGAAACGTCCACCTGCATCCGAGGAGAGTGTCGTCCAAAATGGGTGATTAACGACCTTCTTCGGATTCAAGAACTAGAGGCAAAATCCAACCTTATCTCTCATTGTCTCCAGAAATTCTTCATCCAACGGCCACAACATGGATGGTGGCGAGTAGCCTTCTACAACATCACCAAGATACACAAGTCTCCACTCGTCCATGGCCAATTGCCGCTTCCTATGATTGGATCACTATCGATGTATCTAAATGGCTCAATCCACGATTGTAGCCGCTCGTAAGAAGCAAGACATCTACTTCAAAGATAGAAAATATCTGATTCTTGAGAGAGAAGAGCTCCTCCTTGCCTCGTACAATGTTTTGGCCCTTTACCCCAGCATCCCCCTCTCGTAGGCCCTTGGCTATACTCAAGAGCTCCTCTATCAAGCTCAGCATTCAAAGCCCAAGCCATGCTACAACTCCTTTGTTGGATCATGTATAGTTGTTTTGCTTAGTGTTTTGCTTTACATCATAGACAGGTCAAAGGCACGCCAATGGACACACCGGTAGCATTTGCACCTTCCATCCCTTTCTTGATTGAGATCTCTAGAGAACCAGCTCTGAAGCCCCACTCTCACACCGACGGTAAATCGACGATGGTCTCATTGTTTTTAGTGGTAGCCATGCTAGCCTTTAGAACTAGCATGGCATATCGTTAGGGCTACGCAGGTACCTGACCCGGCTGTCCTCAATGGCCGACTCCTTCCAACTCAAGAAGGCATTCCACAAATGCCTAAAAGCATGGAGGTACCCAAATGAATTCCTAATACCTCTCTTTGACAAAGTAATCTACTCTCATCAAACAATGACTCGACTTTCTTCGTCAGAGGCTTAGAAAATTCCAGCAAGAAATATAATGGGTCTTAGTTCTGGGTCATTCAGAATATTCCATAAGCCTTTTTTGGAAAGGCTTATGGCTAGGAAGCTCCCTTCGGTAACGCCAAACATCTAGAAAAACTTTACCCCATCGTGTTCTCTTCCAGAGGTATTCTATCTTGGCGACTACCTTGCGGACTTAGAAGCCACCTAGTGACCTTTGGTTTCAAATTAGATCCAACGGACACTAGGATATGACCCAGCCTGTGGAGTACAAATGACCACCATCAGTCCACCTTCCCTCGTATCTTGCTCCCTCCCGTGTGTGCTAGATATGTGTAGCAAAGTTGTGAAACCAGATTCATTATGACACCGACAGAAGCCTCTCAGCCAAAACATGCTTATCATGCTTTTCTCAATCTTCTCTACCCCTCCAAGTTGCCCCCCTCTCCTTCTTGGACGCGATCGTATCCCTTGCAACGACGAGATCACAACCGAACTACACAAAACCCTACATCCTTACAGAAGGTTTGTATGTCGCAAAAAAACTGTGAAATGTTTTTACATCGTTGCTCAATCGTGATCGAGCAATAATGCCGTTAAGAGAAATGAACATTCTTCTATCTATCCCTCGTTGTGCACATAGATTTTTTAAGACCATCCGTACTAAGAAATGTTTTTACACTTGGACCCATCAAACAAAACTAGAATTGACGTGTGCCCGAGTGGGACTAAGATCACAAAATGCTCCCATTTAGCCTCTAAACACAGTTTCACCCCAATTTTTGCATCGACACGGTATCGCATACATCATATGTCTGAATGCAGACATCAGTTGTTTCATCCTAGAATTGCAAAATCTTATTCTAAGGAATTTTACATTGTTTTGTGTGTCAAATTGCGTGTGTTTTGCTTGGGGGCCCCAAGACTCTTCTTGTATTGAAAGAAAACGTGCTAGGCACCGCTACTATGGAGCCCTGCAGGTCCTCCAGAAAAACACAATCCTTAACAGTGAATGTGATTGTGATTAGATTTTGAACCCGTTTTTTACACAAAACTATGAGGTATGCCTGCTCGTGATTTCTTTGAAAGAGAAACTTTGCTCGGTCATGATTTCACAATGGAGCAGTGACTCCATGACAAGCGACGATGGACACCACTCCAAAATGGTATTTTGTTGTCACTTTTGGAATTCGGAGCATGCTTGAAAACACTTCTGCACCATGGTTTCACATATCAACATGTTTCGTGCAATGTGTAGTTTCCATAGCCTTGGCTAGCAAGAGGACACTTTTTGTGATTTACCCTTTTGATGCATATCCACGCAGTTTACCATGTAAACCCCATTCAAACCCTAGCACAAACTACATTTGGGTTTTAGGATTTCTAAAACGTGCGGGCACTTGGTAGGCCCCGTAATAGCATGGCCCAGCAGGTTTACAGGTAGATTCCTCATCACAATAGTCATAAGTACCTTGATAGAGGGATTTGTGTCTGTTGTGTGGTAATGCTGATGTTCGTACTCAAATGCAGTGTGCATGTAACATTGATTCAAAGCATAATTCATGTCAAAAGCATTGGAACCAAAAAAATGGGACACCATTGTTTTATAAATCTTGGGCATCTAAGAGTCTTTCCATCTGTTCTACACACTCGGTAGTTTTTGGCAACGTCAAATGTTGCTTTCAGGCTTTTTTTGGACGCTTACCTGTTCGATATGTCATGGGAAGCTTGATTTATGATACATTGAAACCTCAACCTGGCACTACATATGATGTGAGGCCGCTTTCCCAATTCAAGATCTCTCCCAATGAGCTTTAAATGTAGAATCTATTGTGTGTCCTTCTACACAACGGAAAATGCACAGGTGTGCCTTCGGCTTACATGTTGGTAACTCCTTGTTGATTGACTTTAGGAATAATGACTTAATCCAAATGCAGCAAGATCCCATAACAATACATGTTTTATGTTGAGCCCTGATTGGGGGGCAGCTGATTTGGAAGGAAGTGGGTCAGATTGTATTACCACTAGCTCCACAAAAGAAGAGTATGTGGCTTTTAGCAAGCCTGAAAAAGAAGCTTTGCAGTGGCGCATCCTTTTGCATGTCCTGCACATCTACAGTTTGCAAGTACTCATCACGGGTGTCAGTCGAAGCACACTCAATTTTGCCAAGAATCCTGTGTATTGCATCATAAAAATACATCCATGTGGCACATCACTACGTTCCAAAAGGCTTGCGCATTAGGAGTCATTCAATACATGGCATTCATGCATGCTTCTTAACCAATAGGCTCCCTACACCTCTATTCTATTCATGGAAAACCTCCGGGCTTGACATGGCATGGGTTACAAACAAGCACAGTGCAATAGGGAGTGTTGGAGTATGCACAATGTGCCCCCTGGTTTTCTTAGAGCTTGTGTTCAGCTATCTTGTGTTCCCATATCAGGAAAACTTCCTGTGTTTTGCAATACTATGTAGGCTTCTCCATGAGCTACTTGCTTGTGGGGGTGACTGGGTGTTTCCATTGAGATGCACCCCTGCTTACGTGAAGTTGCTCCATTCTATGACATCTCATTCAGACGTATTCAGATGGGCATGCAGAATATCCTTCCTTCTCTAGCACTTATTCTATTTGACATCACCAATACGGATCGCTTTGTCTGTATGTATGTATCTGCATGTGTGTGTGTGTGTGTGTGTGTGTGTGTGTGTGTGTGTGTGTGTGTGTGTGTGTGTGTGTGTGTGTGTGTGTGTGTGTGTGTGTGTGTGTGTGTGTGTGTGTGTGTGTGCGTGTGTGTGTGT
>SZWC01008887.1:54694-67162 GCA_023375785.1 Penium margaritaceum | reverse complement strand
ATACACATACACATACACATACACATACACATACACATACACATACACATACACATACAGATATAGATAGAGATAAAAATACAGATACACATACAAATATAGATATAGATACAAATACAGATATAGATATAGATATAGATGTAGATACATATACATACACCGATACAGATACAGATACAGATAGAGATATTGATAAAATTGGAGATATTTTACGGCATGCAGGCCCATGCAAAAATGAAGACAAGCTGTGTATGTGAGCGCGATGCAAGACGGCAAGAATTTGGCTGAGTCTTGAATTCTGAATACAAAAGAACAAGGAGAGAGTACAAATGAGCCCCTAGCGGGCTTAAGTAGGGGCGCCGACAGCCAGTTGCACCGGGCACCGTTACCCTCGCTAACCCCAAACTAGTCAGCAAGGAGAACACACTACGTACACCATGATAACAATAACAGTGGTCTGCTTGAGGCACCGGAATAGCTCTCTGAGTGCCCGGGTCTCGACCCACGAGAAAATAGGAGCAGTGCCAGAAAATCTCAGAATCAACGTCGAGACAACACACACAATTCTCTGAACATCGGAAGCACTAGAACAGCCACCCGGTCTCCTCATCGCACCGGTACAGTCCACCGAGTGTGCGGATCTCAATCCACCGAGAAAAGACTCCTAGCTCCGGAGAAGCCAACAGGGTTGCCGGAAGGCATCGACTGTGTTTTGCTGGCGTTGCCGTAGGTGCTGGAGAAGTCTCGGGACACTCTGGAGGGCAGTCTTGTCGTCACGCCCTCCTCTACCATATACCACCAACGTGGATATATGGATAATCCATCGGCGTCAATCGTGACGGGTGGAAGCCACACAAACCAACACTCCCACTGCTTGTCATAGCCGTCCACGCAAGAAAAAATGAACAAAGGCATGGAACAACAACCTATGCCAAACAATTATGTGCACCAGTAAACCACACGCACATACACAACTGCTTTCCATCTAAGGTCTCCTCACGACACTGGCACATCATACCAAGTGTCTGGGTCTAGACCATGAGAAGAGTCATGCACGCACACACAAGCCAGTGTAATGCACACCATACACATGTCAGGCTACAAGAGGGTCTCCTCGTGACACTAGTGGTATCAGTGCATGGGTCTTGACCATTAGGAGCAATCCAACAAGTGTCTGTGTGCCGACCACAATAGCATCGTCAATCAACACATAGGATCATAGGGGGGTCTCCTCGTAACACAGGTGTACCTCACCACGTGTCCAGGTCTCGACCAATATGAGCAAACCAGTTGGCATGCACATGCCACACATAGTGTGGCCACACACCAAGACACACGACCCCATGGTCTCCTCATGACACTGGTGCAACCGACCAAGTGTCCGGATCTCGACCAACAGAGTGTGGTTGTAGTATGCTCATAGCACAGCATGGACTCATCGCCATGCATCTCCCGAGACGGCGCGTTAGGTCGCGGTCCACACAACACTCCCCTTGGGCAGATAAACATGGCGGTGATTTCCTTGATGGAGATGCTGATACCGTAGCCGAACATGTCCTAGGCGATGAATCCTATGATCTCACTATCATGCAGAAATAGCTCCCCTTGTCATGTACGAGTTGGCTCCTAGCCACAAAGACGGAGTGGTTTCTCCGGCCACGACTCCTCACGTCCGTGCTGCATCACTCAGAATGTACCAGTCTTCGCGTGACTGCCAAGGGTCCCAACTCACAGTCTTTCCTGTCTCCGCTCTATTGCGATACATTTGTGTACGACGGAGGAAAGGGAATGGGCAAGGAGCACGCGAGCATGGATGAATTGGCGGAGCTGGCCTCCTATGCGGAATAGCACACCCTGAGGCACAAGGGTGTACGGCCAGAGGAGGAGGGCTGGAGTGACGAACCGGGTCACCACTCATGGACGAAGGTGACAATGGAGTAGCTGAGTCGGGTGGATGAGGGTGTGTGATGGTAGCAGGAGAAGGAAGAGTGATGGCGGAGTCGACAGGA
Source organism: Penium margaritaceum (assembly GCA_023375785.1). NCBI lineage: Eukaryota > Viridiplantae > Streptophyta > Zygnematophyceae > Desmidiales > Peniaceae > Penium > Penium margaritaceum. Next base: position 65,153 of record SZWC01008887.1, on the reverse strand, counting down.
ACGACGATGGGAGAAATTGAAGGCATGCTCAACTGTCTTGTGGTAGTGTCTCCAGCTGACTTCATACTCAGAGCTAGTACAAGATCCTCCCCGAGCGTGGGTGTGCCAGATGCTAGTGGCATAAATCTCGTGCCGATAGTAGTGATGCTCCCCTCCTCAGAGAATCACTCACGCAGTGCCATCACCTCCCACTACAGTATCACTACAGGCTCCTACAGGTCAGGGTAATATGCCTCGGACATGTGGAGCTGGCCCATGTCCGCCTCGTGTAGGATGAACTCTGCCTCACTGGATGCTGCACATGAAGACTACAGAACTTGTGAGTAAAACTCCATCTGCATCTCTGCTGCCGAAGACGATTGAGCCGATACTGATGCATCCACCTTTGGATCAACCGAACTCGCAATATGTTGAGATACTGGAACATCGCATCCAGCTGTAGGTCTCGTATCCACACCACAGCTCCTCTCTGTCATAAGAGGAATGAGCGATCGCATGCGAAAAGAGAAGGAGAAGGAGGAGTTGTCAGAGTCTGTGGAGCATGTGGAAATGTTGTCCGTGTAGATACAACCACTCTCAGCGTCGATGTGATCAACAGAGTCACCAACAGGTGAACATGAGAGGATAGAACTCAGCGCCTGCTGACAAGGTGACTCCATTCGCGTATACAAATCTGCTCCACTGTCCTCGATTGCCGTCGTAGTGGACACATGTATGCATGACTCCGGCTCGACAATGCCCGTGAAGGCGACCGGCAAGCGTAGCTGGCGCTCATGCACCGTCTTACCGGGAAGACTGGTCGCTACCACCTGCTGGATAATGGAGTGAGGACCATCATCTGACTCCGTCATGTGTGTCGCTACGCCGTCATGTGCACGAAAACCTGTAGACTCTGGAAACATGGGTGACTGCTCATGCTGAAGCTGGTCCTCAGGTAGCACAGATGACACGGTGTAGCCTGTTGTGTCTACTGCAGCACATGTCCTAGGGAAATCTCTCAGAACTGCTGCTCTAAAGAATGCCTTAATCTCCAAAAGACCAGAATGCCGACTCTGCTCATGCACTATGACCGCTGTCGGGCTGGAGTGAGTCTCGTGTGCCAACGCCCACGAAAATCCGTATGGGGCATCTCGATCGGCACGATACTCCTATGCCAACGCCAAGGCAGTCGGAGTCGCGAGTAGCACCACCCAGGCACGCGGCACCTACACTCCTCCTGATGCAACCTGTTGTTGCAGAACCTCCGGCTCCTGCCCCAGCGTAGATGTCAACCTCTACAACATGCACGTCCCAATAACTCGAACCTCCGATAGACTGGTGTGAGTCTGCTGCACACTCTCCCCCAAAAGTCCCGTAGACGCATCTCGATCAATACAGGACTCTTGTGCCACCGCCGAGCCTCCAACGGTTGGAGCCGTGAGTGGCACCGCCTAAGGACGTCGTGCTTGCGCTTCTCCTGATGTCATCTGCTGCTGCGGAAGATTTGGATCCAGCCCGGACGTGGAAGTCGAGCTCGATGACAGGCATGTCTCCACCATAATCACCATGTCAGGATCAAACTCCACATCATGTTTTGTTGCCGTATCGTCTGAATCTGCCTCAGCTGACGCTCGACACCACGGCCTGGCGCGAGTGCGGATCCCATCGACACGATCACAACAGGCGATGAGCGGTGACCACGCTCCCCCTTGACAGGTACATCAATGGGAGCCGGGGAGGAAGAGGATGTAGCAAAACCGGTGTGAGCACGGCGTGCGGAGCGCTGACACCGACGCCGCTGGGACACACAAATGGGACGACTACATGAAGGCATGTCATCACGCGGTGGCGTCATGGTCGCATCAGAGTGAAGAATCAAAAGGATGGTGGCAGCCTGGGACTGGCCGACAGATGGAGCTGAAGGAACACCATTGGATGAGAAAGGAGGAGAGGATGAAAGAGATGAGATAAAGGAGGCCATCGACGAACGAGTAGCAGAAGCATGCTCGGTGACGACGAGGTCACAAAGCCGCTGCACCATCTTCCTCAGGCCATGAATCTTAGCGAATATGGTTGCCAGAGGTCTAACTAGGGGATCTACCAACGCTGGAAGATCCGCATGCTTTGGAGGACGCATGCTCGGATGAGGTTGAAAACAAGGTAGATGCTAGCAGGGACGGTGCGTCCAGCACGGACGCCAACCATGACGTCCATCACCATAGTAGTAACAAGCGAACACGCAGGGCGCCTGCTCAGATGTCTGTGCACTCATCTCGTGCGGCGAACGATGGATAGGTGCCAAGGGCACCTACTCCCGGTGGTAACCACCAAGCCGCGGGAGGGGATGAGACAAGTAGGTACTGTCGCTCCCGGAGATCATGGCGTCAGGTTCGGCAAACGTGACTAGACGGGACGAGGTGCACAACCACAGTACGCCCATAGTATGGAGTCTGACTAGTGTGGCTACTAATGTTGCTACCGTTAATGGAGCGAAGACTGCTCCAGATACAGAAGGGGTGGTAGTGACAGGCATGACTGCTTCTCCAAGCGGTAAACGACCCAACCCTTAGAGATGCACAGACTCCAGTCCGTCGTCGATCCTACAAAGTGAATTACGCGCACCAATCCACGGGCTCTAGGGAGACGCCAGTCTACCACGCGTCTCTAAAAAGAAATTGTTGCCAACGACAATCTACTGTTGGCTAGGAAGGAGGGGGTGCAAGCACACCGCCCACCACGGCTATTGCTGTCACGAAAGCTGCTACTGCTGCGGCGGTAGTAGTTGTACGATTTTGTTTTTCCGCTATGTCCCTTTTTTTCTCTTGCCTTCAGCCCCCCCCTTTTTTTCGTTGCCGTCACCCGCCACCTTGTTACTATTTTTTCGCTTCCTCTTGCTCTCCCCTCCTCTTGTCCCCAATCTCCATCCTTTGTTTTTTTTTTTCTCTCTTTTCTTTTCCATTTGCTTCTAGGTGTACCCCTTTTGCTTTTTTTTCTCTCGTCTCCCCTTTTTCTCCATTGCCCCTAATTTGGGGCAATGGAGCAAATAAAGGAGGAGAGGGGGGGCATTGGTTCTCCCTTGCACGCTCGCTCACTTGCTCGCTCAGTGGTGTGAGCTTCCGAGCAGAGGGGCGGAGGGGGGAGGTGGCTGGCCCCTTCGCCATCGGCCCCCTTTGTCGGTCGGCCGAATGGGCCAACGGGGCCGAGGGGGCTCACGGGCCCGACGGGCCCCCCCTCCGGGGGGCCCTCCCTGATGGGGCTCGAGGGGGTCCCTCTGAGAAAGGGAGGGGCCTCAAAGGAGGGCTGTGAGGCCCTCCGCGCTGCGGCACCAGCAGCTGTAGCGGTAAGTGCAGCTGCTGCGGTTGCTGCTGCTACTGCTACTACTGCTTCTGCTGCTGCTGCTGCTGCTTTACGCAGTAGCTGCTACTGCTGATTGCTGCTGCCTCCGTTGCTACTGTTGTGCGCCGCCGCTACTGTTGCTGCTTCCTCATGTGCACCGCTACTACTTGCTCCTGCCGCCGCTGCTGCTATAGATGTGCACCGCCACTGTTGCTACTACTGCTGCTGTGTGACACAACAGTTGCCACTGCAAGTGCTGCTTGCTGCCGCTGTTGCTACTGCTGCTATGCGTTGCCGCTCCTGCCGCCGCTATTGCTGTTGCGGGTACGCGGCATAGTAGTTGCAACTACTGCTACAACCGTAGCGCAACTATTGTGAATTCTGCCGCCCGCCGCTATTGTTGCTGTTGCTGCCGCCGCTACTGTTGTTACTCTGAGCCACTATACTACTCCACTCCTCCTACTGCGTGGCAAAGCAACTACCTTTGCTTCTGTTGATGCATGTGCTGCTGCTACCAATGCTGCTACAACAACCGCTGCTGTTGTTCTGCACTACTCACGGCCCCTTTGGTGATCATGTGCAATCAATTTGCACTCCCTTACACTGTTGTTGGTGTGGCGCCACGTGGCGTGTTCTCTGTGCGTTCCGTCCACTGCTGTTGCGTCTGTTACTCACACGCCCCCTTGTGTCTGATACCAAATTGGAAATGTTTTAGGGCATGCAGGCCCATGCAAAAATGAACATGAGCTCTATATGTGAGTGCGATGCAAGACGGCAAGAATTTGGCTAAGTCTGGAACGCTGAATATAAAAGAACAAGGGGAGAGTACAATTGAGCCCCTAGCGTGCTTAAGTAGGGGCGCCGACAGCTAGCCGCACTGGGCCCCGTCACCCCCGCTGAACCCAAATGAGTCGGCGGGGAGAACACACTGCGTACACTATGACAACAATAACGGTGGTCTCCTTGAGGCATCGGAGCAGCTCTCCGAATGCCCGGGACTCGACCACCGAGAAAATAGGAGTAGTGCCACAAAATCTCAGAATCAACGTCTAGGTAACACACACGGCTTTCTGAACATCGGAAACGCTAATACAGCTATCGGGTCTCCTCCTCGTACCGGTACAGTCCACCGGGTGCGTGGTTTTCAACCTACCGAGAAAACTCTCATAGCGCCGGAGAAGCCAATAGGGTTGCCAGAACGCATCGACCGCGTCTTGCCGACGTTGTCATAGGTGCTGGAGAAGTCTTGGGACACTCCGGAGACCCGTCGTGTCGTCACGCCCTCCTCTACCATATGCCACCAACGTGGGTACGTGGATAATGCATCGGTGTCAATCGTGACGGGTGGAAGCTACACAAACCAACAGATACAGATACAGATACAGATACAGATGTAGATATGGATGTATTCCTCTCATTAAATGAAATGAACAGTCCAGGTACATCATGCATCTGAGGTCCACATGCGAAGGAGTGTTATGTCAGCATGAAAAGGATATGTCCATAGGGTCCATAACATGCAAACGAGAAACATGCACGATGGTGGCCAGTCTGAAAGAGGACAAAACTACCACAAGCAAGGGGATCCTATGCATGCCCAGTGGGGGCTATATATTCTATCTTGTACTCTCACTCTACTCTACCAATGTCTGCCAGCTCCAACCCCTCGTCTCTCCTCCACAGGGCCCGCCCGGCCCTCGCCACGTTGCCTTTTCATGCTATGTCCCTAGCCCACTCCATGGCCCTCTTGCGGATTTGTCATGCCAGAGCACGTTGTAGGGTCATTCCCAACCACTTGTTGAGGAGGACCCTCACTGGGGTAGCCACCCCTGTTGTACCCCCCTGCCGCACTAGCCTCTGCTGTGTAGCCTCAATGCATGCCTTCAACACATAGTAGAGGCCTCTGGAGAAAGCGCCAAATGTCTCCATGGCGGAAAAAGCTAAGACCAGCCTGTCTCTCTCCGCTACTTCACTCCACCTGCCGTGCTTTGCCTCCTTTGCCCTCACCGCCTGCTCCAGCGCCACCCCAGCCCTCCCTCCCGATTGGTCCCCAAGACTCGGCCGCTTTGGGTCTACAATTACCATGTCCAAGAGGAGTAGGTGCTGAGTTTCCGGGTCCAGGCATGTGATGTCCGTGTGTCCCTCTGGTAGACCCTTTGAGTGCTCCACTGCCACTCCTTCCATCCCGCTATCCCTATACAGACATAGATAAAGATAGAGATAGACATAAGAGATAGACAAACATAGACATAGGCGAAGACATAGACATAGACAGACATATAAATCTTGTTAAATGAAATGGGATGTCAAGGTACATCATGCATCTGGTGTCCGCATGCAAGTGAGAGAGTGAAGACCGCATGCAAGAAAGTCATGTCGGCATGCATGAGACAAAGAGAGTAATTTCCGCATGCACCGGGTGTGTCCATCCTGTCCAGGTCATGCAGGTGGCAGACATGCGCAGGGGAAACCAGCAAGCGAGAGACCTACAACACCGCAAGCGAGGGGGACTTGTGCATGCCACACGGTGGCCGTGCCCTCTATCCTCTTCTCTTGCTAAACCCTGCCAATGTCAGACAACTTGAGCCCCTCCATAAACATAGACATAGACATAGACAGACATAGACATAGACATAGACATAGACATAGACATAGAAATAGACATAGACATAGACATAGACATAGACATAGACATAGACATAGAAATAGACATAGACATAGACATAGACATAGACATAGACATAGACATAGAAATAGACATAAACATAGACATAGACATAGAAATAGTCATAGACATAGACATAGACATAAACATAGACATAGACATAGACATAGACATAGACATAGACATAGACATAGACATAGACATAGATATAGATATAGACATAGACATAGACATAGAAATAGTCATAGACATAGACATAGACATAAACATAGACATAGACATAGACATAGACATAGACATAGACATAGACATAGACATAGACATAGATATAGATATAGACATAGACGTAGACATAGACATAAACATAGACATAGACATAGACATAGACATAGACATAGACATAGACATAGACATAGACATAGACATAGACATAGACATAGACATAGGCATAGTCATAGACATAGACATATACATAGATATAGACATAGACATAGACATAGACATAGACATAGACATAGACATAGACATAGACATAGACATAGACATAGACATAGACATAGACATAGACATAGACATAGACATAGACAAAGACATCGACATAGACATTGACGTAGACATAGACATTGACGTAGACATAGACATAGACATATTGCACTCATTAAATAAAATGGGTTGTCAAGTTACATCATGCATCTAGGGTCCGTATGCAAGTGAGAGAGTCAAGATCGCATGCAGGAAATTCATGTCGACATGCACAAGAGAAAGAAAGCCATGTCCGCATGCAGCGGGTGTGTCCATCCTGTCCTGGTCATGCAGGCGGCAAACATGCACGGGAGAAACTAGCAAGGGAGAGACCTGCAACATCGCAAGCGAAGGGGACATGTGCATGCCACGCAGTGGCTGTGTCCTTTATCCTCTACTCTTTCTCCACCCTGCCAATGTCAGACAGCTCCAGCCCCTCCTCCCTCCTCCATAGGGCCCGTCTAGCCCTTGCCACATTGCCTGCGCATGTTGTGTCCCTGGTCCACGCCATGGCCCTCTTCCTGATTTGTTGTCCCTGAGCGCGCTGGAGGGCCACCCCACTCTCTGGTTGAGGACGGCCCTCACCGGTGCATCCACTCCTGCTGTTCCTCCCTGTCGCATCAGTCTCTGCTGTGTCGCCTTGGTGTAGGCCTTCAACACTCGGTCGAGGCCCCTCAAGAACACACCAAACGTCTCCATGGTTGGGAACCCGAAGACCAGCCAATCTCTCTCCGCCACCCCACTCCACCTCCCATACTTCACCTCCTTCGCCCTAACCGCCTTCTCCAGCGCTACGCCTCCCATCTTCCCCGACTGACCCCCAAGGCTCGGCCACTGTGGATCGGCAATCACCACATCGAGGACCAACAGGTGACCTGTCGCTGGATCTAGGCATGTGATATCCGCATGCCCCTTCGGTAGGATCCCCGCGTGCTCCACCGTCACTCCTCCCATCCCACTCTCCAACATGGCCACCGCGAGCTCTTGTTTCACGGCGTCATGGGCCACTATCGGGCCTCTGCCCTCGGCGCACCGCAAAGCATGCTGTGGGGTGCAGGGGAGAATGGGGCACCCCTCCCTGCATCCGCAGAAGGAGGTGTGCCGGACATGCGCAATGGGCAGGCCTAATCTGAACCTGCACGATACCCTCCAGTCCCCCGGCGCCATGTAGAGCCTGTCTGCGACTGAGTGGGGGTGTGCGAGCAGCAAGTCTCCACTATGCCTTCCCTGCAGTGATGTCAGGCGCTGTAGCGACTACAAAGCCTCCTCCTCTCCCAGCTCCTCTCCCACCATGGCCCTGAACGACGCCAGCAGCACCTCGTGCATTACTCCAGATAGGTCCTTGAATAGGCACTTCCGACGGTCGCTCTCACATTCCGTCAGGCTGGGAATTTCCCTGCTCACCTCCGCCCCGTATCCCCTCAGTGATGTCGCTCGCAGCTCCTTGAAGCTCCCCCGACCCCACTCCACTCTCTCCTCTTCCTCCGTCGTCACTCCCATGTCTCCGTCCCTGTGCCGAATGAGCGGCCGCACTATGTGCAAGGACTGGAGTCTGCTGCAGATGTATGATTGGGGGCCAGGTTGGCGACTACCGCCAGGTCCAATCCGCCTAGGCGCACCGGTAAGCATGCCTGCATCTTGGCATGCTCCACCGTCCTTGCTCCCTCGTCCCCTGTACCTCCTCAAGCCGTAATAGCCTCCTCAAGAACATGCACACCGTCTTGTCAAACCGCTTGAGTCACTCCGTCCACCACTTCGAGGATGGTGAATGGCGGGTCGCGTGCTATAGGAAGCGGGTCATGCACTCCTTGAGAATGACGAATGCCGCCTGTGAATTTGGCAACTCCGCCAGCCCCTCCAGGGTGCTCTCCACTGCTTGTACCACTGCCTCCAACCTCTCCCTGCAGAAACCCTCGCTGCCCAGTGGGGACCCCAGCACCATCATCCCCTCCGTCGTCCTAGCCATGTCCCTCAGTCCCGCAGGCACTGGCCCCGCCATCGCGGGCAAGAACAGCTGGCACTTGCGGGGTTGCCCTCCATCCCTAACTCTCCAAGCCCCACCGTGAGCGCTCCATATGCTGTTGCCAAGGACTCCGGCAGGCACATCAGGTAGGTGTTGTCAAGGTAGGCGTTAACCCGCCTCCCCTCTCCCATCGCCGCCTGTGCCGCCTCGAGAGCATCGTGCTGGGCAAGCGAGAACAGGAGCGGGCTGATCGGATCCTCTTGCCCCACTCCCCTCGCCATCTGAAGAACGCTGGACTAGACCCCTCCCTGGGAGTAGAGGTCTGACGGCTGGTCCTACCACAGCGCCAGCGTCGGTACCAGCCGCTCGAACCCCCTCTCGCGAAGTGCCTTGAAAACAGATACGGGCTTGAGGGAGTTGTAGGCGTTCTTCACGTTGATGCTGGTGAGGCCCCACCCCCGTTGTACCTCTAGCTGCTCAGCCATGGCGTCGTACACCGTATCACTCCTCGCCTCGATCCCCACCGCCTAGTGCAATGGCGCCATCACCCTCTCCATCTCCCTCTGCTCCACACTCACCATTCATCGGTAGAGGAGCCTGAGGATGGCCTCCCCCACTGCGACCGGCTGTACTCCTTCGTCCGGCTTCGCCAGCGCAATGAGCGTGCTTGATGCCAGGAATCGCCTCGCCGTGGGGTAGAGGCAGCCCCAACACAACGAGCCCAGCATCTATGTCGTGAGCCTTGTGAGGACTGCGTCTCCCACCACGATCTGCCGGAGATGATACGGAGTCAGGCTGGAGGCCCTCCCACGAGCCTCTGGGGCTCTCCATCAACGCCCGCTGCACCCCCTCTACATCCAGGAAGCTGGTCGCCGCTCTCGCCTCGACCTCACCCACCCATGTCGGAATCGGGTGCTCGGGATGGGGGTGCTTGGCCTGCAGCTGGGCCAAGACCTCCGGGCCGGGCGGTGCCAGCTCCACACTACCGAGAGCGTCGCACGCTTTCGATGTGTTCCCCCTTTGATACTTGGTCACCGCCCGCTCATCCCTCTACTCTCTCCACTCCTGCACTGCCTGGCGCACCCGCCAAGGGGAGGGGGGTTACGTCATCCTTGTCAACCCCACCGCCTCCCTCCACAAAGCCTCCCACTCTCCCGCCATGAACCTGCCTGTTAGCTTCAGCACCCACTGTGTGTCTGAGATGGCTCACTGTTGCCATCGTGTGCATAAGATAAGGCAGGGCATGGCCTGGAGCACCAGTGGACCCCCTGCCTCAAGGGGGTGCGTGGTGCACCGTAGTAAGGGGATGGCGACGGCGGCGCGGACTGCGTCCAACGCCCCCGTTGGGACCTGCGAGAAGAAGAACGGGGGTAGGACCTCTGCTCCATACAGCTGCCCCCAGTTTGTCCCCTTTGCCCTTCGCCACTTCTCCTCCCACCGTCGGGCCCTACACCCTCTCAACACGCTATCCTCAGACCCCTCTGCTCCCGGGGCCCGATCCCGCCGTCGCTGCCGGCCCCCCCACAATGTGCCTCGTGTCTCTCCTCCGCCCGCCGTCTTGCCACCATCCTGTTGGCCGTCCTCCCCCTCTCACTGTTGTGTGCCTCCCAACAGTCCTCCTCCTCACATCGCACCGCTCCCCCCTCCTCCTCCCCCCTCTAGGGGGCTCCTCTGGGCTCCTCGGGCGTGCACAGTACCACACCCTCCTGGGTTTCCTCCACTCACATCCTCACTCCTCCCCCCTCCCCTCTCATCCCTCATGGTCTCCGCGATGCTTGCCCTCCGGACCAACTCGTCCCCCTGCTAACAGTCTACTCTCTATGAGAGTCTCCCCCCTGTGCTGCCGTCCTTAAAGCAAACAAGTCAGCCAGGAAGTGCGCCGCCTCCTCCCTTGCGACCGTCTGGCCCCTGCGCCCACCTCTCCCCCACCTCGGTCCAGCTCCACCCCGTTGGGCTCCCCCCCCCCCCCCCCCCCCCCCCCCCCCCCCCCCCCT